>VSDK01026672.1:789939-818602 GCA_009767595.1 Symbiodinium kawagutii
CGCCCAGCCCCTGCCCCGCATCTACAGCAGCCGCCTGGGCACAGTGGCCGCCATCAATGGCGCCTGCCCGGCGGGCGGCTGCGCGCTGGCGATGTGCTGCGATGCTCGGTGGTGCTGGGCGCTGGGTCAGGTGGTGGTGGGGTGACCGTGGTTGGTGGCTGAATGGCCTAGGGTTGGTATCCACTGGTGCTATTGACCAGGTGCCATTCACCCATGCTTGGTAACCAGGGAACCAGGTGCCTATGGTTGATAGCAGATCTCCGAGTTTGGGCCCAAATTCCTTCCAGAAGCCGAGTCAGCTGAGCATTTGGGGTGGTCTAAACCCATGGATCTCCCCTCGCGTAAAGAGAAAGCAGATCTCAGCAGCACTTGGGGATCAATTTTTTGAACCGACTGGTGCCAAGAACCGCTTGGTGGAACCAACCACTGGCAACCACTGGAACAGGATCCGTTAACCAGTTGCCATTCACGCACCTGGAAGCAAAAAAAATCTGGAAGCAACCACTGGTGCCACTGACCAGGTGCCATTCACCCATGCTTGGAAACCAGGTAACCAGGTGCCTATGGCGCCAACCAGGTGCCATTCACCCATTAACATCCATTAACCAGGTGCCTATGGTTGGTTGATAGCAGATCTCAGCAGCATTTGGGGTAGATCACTGGGGATCATTATGCATATCCGTGGCTAGCAATAGCCAGCAATAGGTGGTTTGATTGACATTTATTCCCACTTGTATTGCCAAATGGTTGCTTGGTGGACTCATGTTTTTCCGCACGGGTGCTTCAACCACCAACCAGATTTGGTTGCTGACCAATTGGTTGGTTTACCAAGTGGCAGACGAGCCAGCGGCCTTAACAACGCAGGAACCAACTCAGTGATAATTCAGCCGTGGGTTCTTACCAGCCGGGGTAGTGCCAGACGTGGGTCGATGGCCTAAGGAATAAGCACCAGGCGTTGAGTTCCTACCAACAAATGGCGATGCAAACAAGCATTCAGCGTAATTTGGAACAGCTTGGCTTGTCAATAAGGGATGACTCGACGAGACGGCGATGGAAAAAAAATCCTTTCTCCCACAAGCGAGTCATACCATCCCAGATGCGGACAGCCAAGCCCAGCGAGAGAGAGAGAGAGATTCGCAACTCAGAACTTGAGCTTCGTCGTGTGCATTGAGGAACTTTGTGGTCATTGGGTCACAAAAAAATACAGGTCTTTGGGGCGAACCAACGAACTATTCATGAGTAACAGTTGATCAACCATTTCTTAACCATTGATTTATCATAGATTAACCATTGATTTACCATAGATTAACCAGTGATTTACCATAGATTAACCAGTGATTTACCATAGGTTAACCATTGATTCACCATGTAAATCTACCATTTCTTAACCATTGACTTACCATTGGTTAACTAGTCGTAGCCATCATCAATCGCACAGCGTCGCCCACATCATCCCAAGCTTCCAATCCCAGTGCCACCAGGATTGGCGCGTCATCACTTGGGAGGGCTCCATGGGTCTGAATGAGGCGGGGGACGTTTCTGAGGATTTCTATGGCTAGTAATGGAAACTGATGGATTTCTGTAGGTTTAGAGTGGTTAACGGTTAATAAGGGTTATATATAGGAAAACTGATGGTTAATCATGGCTAGGAATGGAAACTGATGGTCAATCATGGCGGTTAACGATAGAAATATGTAGTGGAAATGGTTTATAAGGGGATGATGATAACCAACAACACTTCTCAATTCCATACGTTGATTACTTGGGGAGGGGTTACCATTTTAATTGGAAATAAGTTGGTTTTTCGGAAATACCCCTATCAATCAACCAGGGGTTTATTAATCCAGGGTTAACATTGAATCATGGTGGTGAACCATAGAAATCAATGGCTAACTTTCGAAATCAATTGTTGCAGCTACACACGGTGATGATGCCGCTATGATCGGCTCCAACGTGAATCATCACACGTTGCCGATCATCTATAACTCTAAGCGCTGATGCTCAACGGCGGATATAAGTATATTACTATATTTAAATGGCCAATGAACCAAGTTAAAACGAGTAAACCCCACCTTGCAACAATGCCCTGCAATACGTAAGAGTCGTCAGCCATCATCAACTCATTGACCGAGCCATGATCGGCCATCGTGAACCCGTAGTGGCATCTCGTGAGCCGCTATATGGCAATGGGTCAAAATTAAACATAAATAATGGCTTGTAATAACTTAACCAACCAAATCATAGGGAAAGCAATGGTTAATGATGGGGGAACCAGGGGTACAGGATTTTGACCCACTGCCATATGTTAGCCATTAGTAGCCATCGGAAATCATCATGAAACATCATCAACCATCAGTATGGCCTCCATTGACCATAAAGCATTATATTCCCATATATTCCCTATGATTGTTGGTCATTAGCCACCATCAACCACCTTCAGCCACCATCAACCACCGTCAGCCACCATCAACCACCATCAACCACCATCAGCCATCAACCCTGATCAACCATCCACCCCGATCCTTTAACCATTACACGACCTGGCCAGCTGATGAGGTGGCTCTGGGCATCCCAGTTCCACGGAACTGGTGCGAGCTTCTGGGCGACGTCCGGGAGCGGTTGGCCCGTGATCCACCGGCGATCTGGTTGGCGAGGGAGCGAGCAATTTGGAGCTCAAACAGGTGTGGCCGAAAACCACATGGTAGCTATGGGCAACTTAGGTCAACTTAGGTCAACCATCACTGGACATATGTTGACATAAGTTGAGTTGCGTATTTGGACTTGACTTAGGTCAACTTATGTCAACTTAGGTCATTCTTCAGACTGCTACTGGAATTTTCTGTGGAATTCCATGTCCATTCGCTTGCACACTGACAGGGGTCGGAAACTTTTGCTGAACGCAGTGTTAGGATGGCAAGAGTGACCAATCATGGGGGTTAAGAGATGTTACCCCAAGTGGTGACCAAGAATCATCCAGCATCGCTATCTTACGGTCATACACCTTGGACAAAGATAGTCCCATGTGTTGTGATCATTTTGAACACGGCGGTGCTGATCTGCTATGACTTGCTTAGGTTGATGATGAAGATCATCGGTCAGCACCCTTCGGAGGATATGCTGCTGTCCGCCGCCATGCCCCAATCCACTGCCCTCAGACAGATCGGTTTGGTGGATGACATCGTTGAGAAGCCTGAGGAACGCTCGGGAATCAGTGGGGTGGCGAGGGAACCCCCTGGGTGGTGGTGCTGCTGCTTTTGTTGCGGCGGTTGCGCTTCCTGTTATGTGAAGCTGAATGAAGATGTGGTGGTTTCTCAAAAGAGGGGTGCTCCCCCAAATCATTCATGCATCCATATTCACAATTTACATATAGTGATGAACAAACCTGTTTGGGGGTACCCCCAGCTATTAAGAAACCACCCTGCTATGGTTGAACCATCCCAAATAAATGGTAAACCACCATATAAGCAATCAAAGCCAGAGATTTTGATCAAGTTTGGGAGGCCCTCGCTGAGCTTTGTGGATGCGACCGGGTGGAAGGGACACACCTGTACATATCTGGATGGCTACTGCACAAATGGTCTGTACAAATTTTTGGTTCGATGATAGCCTATGACCCCGGACTCTAGCCAAAAGATCCCAGCCCGCAGTGTTGCATTCCAGTCATGCCTGTTCCCAGTATCTCCGTTGATGCTTGGTAGATGTGAGTCTATTAGTGCAATTTTTGACCATAAACGATCCTCGTGCATTTTTTGACGGCCCTGGGATAGATCCATCTTAGGATCACTGTTTAATCTGTTGAGGTGCGAACCCTGTGCCTGCTGCTCACCCACAACGGAGAAAACATCCTGCTGTGACTGGACTCCGCCATGGCATCGTTTGTTTGGCTCGACCCATGTGGTAGTTTCTCAAAATGGGGAACCCCCAAAAATGGCTGGTTTATTACTAATTATAAATGCTTATTATTGGATGATATCTGGGGGTGCCCCTATGACTTGAGAAACACCCATGTCTCAACGAGGGGCAGCTAGGTGCAGCCAGGTCTCCCCGGACATCACCACGACCTGCACCCAAGGAGCTGTTGCCTGTGGCCCTCGAGCGCCTCAAGAAGTGGCTGAAGTTTCCTCGTCAGGCGGAGCGCTCGTTGGGTGACATGTGGGGTCTGCCAACTAATCATCAGCCCAATCACGTCGAATAGCCAGTCGTTAATTAATTAATTAATTAGTTAGATGAGAACTAATTCATCATTGATGAACAACACAATAATGGCCAGTCAATATTAGATGTTGTTCATTAATGATGAATTAGTTCTCACCATCCACCATCATTTACATTACCACCCCCAATAAACAGCTCACAAACCATCGCTTCACTATTGGTATTGGGGTTGTCATCCCAATCTTGGTAGTTTTTTCTTGGTACTACCCCACAACTTGATCACAATCTTGATTATAAAGGTAAAACAGCGTTAACTCACAATATCCAAGATCATTGATAGCTATCTCGTGGAGATTATGAGCTATCTAACATCTCATTATCTCTTGGATAATGAGCCAAGCATCTAAGATCAGTAGCCATCTCTTGGCATTCTTGGTGTTGTCACATGGCCCCGTGGCCCAGCTCTTGCTGAGGGCTTTTCGATCACCAAGATCCACATCAGAGGTCCGGCGGAACATGGTGGGACGTCCCCCCGGCAGCAGGATACCCAGATTGCTTTGTTGGTAGCGGTCCCAAATTGGAACCTGCCACGTCACATCCCGTTGTTTTTTTAAATACAATTTCCATCATCAATCACATTGTACGAAGCTGGAGCCATTGCAACCAAGCAGCAAACCAAACTTCTTTTCCTCTGCTTCCTATTTGGCTATGGGTCAAAACCCTGTACCCCTGCTTCCCCCATCATTTACCATTGTTTCCCTTCTTATTGTTGGTGGAAATTCACCCTTTTATTGCTGGTTATTATCCCCAATTATTGGTTGGTTAATATTGACCCATAGCCATTTTCCCTTCCATTCCTCAGGTCTGGCTGCTTGATGTTGATGTGTCCTTCTGGCAAAGAAGCATCCGCACGCAGTGAAATTGGAGCCAACCCCACACAGATATACGCACGTGCATCCATCCATTCATGCGTACGTAATAGTACTAGGCTTTTGGATGGCGGGAACTGCATTTTTTCATGTGCATTTATGCCGGTCGTACAAGTAGACGTATGCATGTACGTATCTTGGTATGCATGCGCATCAATATGTCCCCGCCGCTCTGTCTCTCGCTCTCTCTGTGCAAGTGGGAAGCGCGTACTTGGATCAATGAACCGGTATCCAGAAAGGCACATGAGCGTTTCTCAAGATAGAGGACCCCCAACTTATCTAATAATATGTCCCCGCCGCTCTGTCTGTCTCTCTCTCTCTCTGTGCAAGTGGGAAGCGAGTACTTAGATCAATGAACCGGTATCCAGAAGGGCACATGAGCGTTTCTCAAGATAGAGGACCCCCAACTTATCTAATATTCACCATTCATAATCATAAACCAACCATTTTTTGGGGGTCCTCTGGCTTGAGAAGCCACCATGTATGCAATCAAAGCCAGAGATTTTGCTCACCAAAGTCTGGAAGACCTTGGCCAAGCATATGATTTAACGGATTTCCGTTTGCATCGGCACCAACCTGCCCCCGAGCCACTTCTTGTCATCGGACCGCAGATGAATTTGCGAAGCGCTGGGCCGCTGGCATCAAAGAAGAGGCTCATGAGGCAGGGATGGCGTCAGAGCGACATGGACGCGATGGTTGATGAGCTATCAGGGTTGATGGCAACTATAGAATGGTTAGTGATGGTAGGTGATGGTAGGTGATGGTTAGTGATGGTTAGAGCTTCATTCATGCTGGTCGGTTGAAAGTTGATGGCTGAACACTACCGATGGCTAAACCAGATCTGGAAAATCACCACCAGTGATAGATAAAGCATCTGAAAAAAATGGCATTTTGCCGGAAGAATTTCCATGTATTTACCATTATTCATTACTAATTAGCCATTATTAATCACAGTTACCAACCATTATAAACCATGATTAATCAACCACTGGCTCAACCATTTCGGCACAGCGGTTCATACTGCTTGCTACTGGCAAGCACCGGTCAGCCTTCATGGGCAGCTGGATATTAGTCGTGGCAGGTGTCCCCAGTTCCAAAGAATTGCTGCTATAGTTCTTGGGGCTCATTACTCACTGGCAGGTGTCCCCAGTTCCAAAGAATTGCTGCTATAGTTCTTGGGGCTCATTACTCACTCATTGTAGCTACGTGTTATGATTCTTCCTCCTCAGCTTCGTGTGAAGATAGAAACCCCCATGACCAGTGGTTTACCGATACAAATGGCTTTTTTCTTGGGGTGCCACCATTTGTCGACAAACGTATGCCAAGTAGTTGTTACCCTCTGGTAAACTAACATGGCAATGGAAAATCCAGTAGAAATGGATGATTTCCCAGGGTTTCACTATAAAATATGGTGAAAATCCATTGCCAGGTTAGTTTACCGGAGGGTAAATCATTTTTCTTCCATCCCGCATAACCACTACAAGCCACCAATTACAAATGGTACCAGTTCTTGGTGGCTTTGAAACGGCTAGAAAGGTTTGGCCAGTATTGAAACCAGATTTGACCAACAGATATGCCAAAAAATCAAGCCACGAAGTGTGCGAAGCTGGGCCTTGCTACTAAGCTTAAGCAGCTCACCCGTTCAGAGATTGTCAGCGCTGGCAGCCCTGTGCTGTTAGGTCTGGCGTGCAGTCAGCGACCCCCGCAGTGTGGCTGCGCTGGACGTGGTGTCTCGGCGCTGTCAACGGCGACCCGTTGGGTGGTCGACGAGTCGCTAGCTGGTCATGTGTTTGGTCTGTTGGTCATTGTTAGCAGTCTCAGGTAGTTATGGTCATGGTTGAAGAGCATTACGATTTTTATAGCTGGATATAGCGGGTTATCAATGCGCAAATTGGTGGTTATCTTATGTGTACCGAGCTGGTGAAGTCAGAATTGATCAACTAGTGGTTATTCGAATTGTCAGTGAAGGGTTCACCCAATGCTTACTCATGGTAAACTCATCAATGAATAAAAGTATTGGATGTGTGAGTGGTTGGTTGGTTAGTTGGTTGGCGGGTTGGTTGGGTCGTTGGTTGGTTGCTTGGTTTGCATTTAGCATAGGTTGACTCGTTGATGTAGGGTTGATGATGGTAAGTCTCAGACATCATCGAACCAAGCGCCAACCATATTCTTTCAACATTTGACAATGACTTTAGCATCATTAAGCATAAGCTTATCAGCCTTTTAACCAACTTAATTGTGAACCCTTCAAAACCATGGGCAACCCTGGCTCCAGATGCTAGCCAAAATAAATCATTGACCATCATTTGCGATCATTACCTGGCTTTCACCAGCGTTAAACCAAAGTAGCCATTGAGCGTCATGAGATATTAGCCATCATTAGCCATCATTGTCAGCTCATTTCCATGAACCACTCACCAACCAGAAGCCAACCATCCATTGACCCCAAGTTACTCATCATGAGCCATCATGAACTAGCCATCTATCATCATTAGTCAACCATCATCTTTTACCATCATTAACCATCAGCCATCACTACCCATGATTAGCCATCATGAACCATCATTGGCCAGCATGAACCATCACTAGCCATCAATAGCCATAGCTTAAGCACTGATCAACCATAGGGTAACCATTGGTTAACCGTCCAACAGACCATAATTAACTATAACTAACCAGCCATAATCAACCATGACTAACCATCCTTGACCCATCATGAACCCCCATGAATCTTCATGAACCGCAGGTGTTTATCTCCTCAGGTCATCAAGAGGCTCCATGGCGCACATTCCAAGCTGTGAGCCGGTTTCCAAGTGATGGCGCCGGGGCACGGATAGAGCATATGACTGGGGTCCAGCTCCAGCGTTCGGTTCCAACGGTTGGTGGCTACGCATGGACGACCCCACTTCCCCATGGGGGGACATGGCAGGTGGTATCCCGGCCCTGGCACCAACGTCCAACTCCCACTGGCGACTTTTGGGCGCGCCGGTAGGCGTTGGTAACATATCACTGGTTGGTGGTGGCTTCAACCAGCAACCAGAAACCTTAGTGCCACCAGCAGATGTCTGTGGCCGTCCAAGCAGGGCAAAAGGCGCGCGCAGTTGAGACGAGAGGATGCCCCCGTGATGGCCTTGGTGAATTGTCAGATGCCCAGTTGGCAGACAGACAATTACAGGTTGGTGGGCTGGCAGGTCAAGAGGATAATTTGACCCAGGTTTTGTGTTTTGGATGGCGGTCCAGAGCTATCAGCGCAGCAGCAAAAATCTGCCGATATCATTGCTAGATTTGCGTGTAAAACAACGCCCTGCAGTCAGATTCAACAATGATTTTTTTTTTTAAATGGGACTTTAAACAATGGTAGATCATGGTAAGTCCATATGAGAACCAACAGTTGATGGTAAATCACTAGCTATTTAAGGCACCACATTTCTATGGTACCCTCGGCTCAAGTGTGGGTGTCCCTTCCTGCGGCTTTTCGCGGCCCAGCTTTGGGATTCAAACTTCAGAAAGTCATACTGTCAGTTCCAAGCGCCTTCGCATGGTGATGGTCAGACACCCTGCCGCGCCGCCCTCGCGATGGCTCACGGGAGAATTCATCGCCGGCCCGAATTCGGAGAGTTGTTTGGTACACCCAGAGTGGTGTATAACTGGTTGCGAAGTCTTATCTATACCACCATCAACCAACCCAGTACCCAACCAAAGCGAACCGTAGGATGCAACAGCTGACAAAAGCTGTTGCAGGCGACAAAATTGAATCCGATTTAGAACAGCCTTCCAAAGGGTTTCGAAGTCCAACCAAGAGGTAGTGGGAAGCATCGTCACTAACCACCCAGTCCTTCCTTTGACAGTTGACAAGTTCCATAGCCATGCTGACTTGGTGTCTAGAAATTATATCTCCAACTTTCCCATTCAGTCTTCTCAGGCCGATAGAGGTTTCCATTTTTCTATACAGTAGTTCCTTCATTTTTTCTATCAAGTTCCCATCCACATTGGAAAATCAGGCTCCCAATCTTGCCCCCCTCCCTAGCGGTGTGCACAACATCATTTGACGCGATCAAGGGGTGCACGGGAGCAACTTGGGCGGCGTGTGCATGAGCGATGGAACTAAAAAGCCCAGCCTCAGTAGGGCTTGACGGATGAGCAGTGGACGCTTGCCGTGTAGTGTCAGGGACAGGGATTGTTTGTGAGCTGACTGTGAGGACAAAAGATCTATTTTTTATATTTTTTTATCCCAGTGGGACAGGGATATCTTGTGTTTTCATTGTTTCCTTGCTGAAAAGCCTCATAAGGCTGATGAGCATCAACTCTATTTTTTGACCGTGCTCCACGTAATATATTCAGCTGCGGTACCGTTGTCATGGCTGTGGTGTACTTTCGTGAGTGTCTTTGGTGGCTGTCGAATGTTGGTGCTTCACCACACGGCGGCACAAACGAAGGATGCTGTTTTTGATGCACCTTAATGGTCGGTCATCGGCCATGATGGCTAGCAATGGATATTGCTAATGGTTGAGGATCCATGGGCACAGGCCTCCACCCTTTGAATCAAATCGCTCAGGAGAAGGGACCCTGCTGGCCCGTGCGCCGGAACATGGCGGAGAAAAGAGATCCTTGGCTGATGATACGTTGAGATCCCTGCTGTGCCAAGAGGAAATGAATCCCCATGGTCGATGGCAGCTATGGGTCAAGGAGGTCAGCATGCTGACATTTTTGCCGACCTTTGGAACCCAGTGTAGGGGGTAGTTGTGGCCTTACCTTGGCTTGCTGGCAATCAGTTGAGCTTTCGAACTAGTAGCTGCGATTTGGCATCCTTATGATGTCCAAAAACATGCCGCCTCTACCCGCGTCTGGTTCCATCATGGCAAGCACATCCCAAAAGCATTTTTTTGGTCAGAGGGAAGATTGTGTATAATCTTTCATGATGATTTGACTGTGAGAACTAGCAGATTCCATGATCTACATGGCCAGGGTTTTAAACTACAAGCAGCAGGTTCGTCCGAAAACTGATCAGAATCATAACCATCATGGTTTTTGCAGCCCTGGGCTGCCTGGGCTTGTGCACTGGTATTGGCAACTGGTAACAGCTACGCCTTCGCACCTATCCAATGTAGTATTGGGGTGCCGCCATCCCAGCACTCCCAGGTGGGCCCTGCACACCCTTGGTCTTCAAGGTGGTGCTGGGAGAGCTGGAAAGAACCACTGGGGAACTGGCAACTTTCACCAGAGATAGTGGTTGAAGAACTGCAAAAGCTGCAAGCTCTCAACGCGTGAAGTAGGTCAAGACTCACGACTCATGTTTTTCCTGAATCTTGGGCTGAACAGTTTTTCACCGCCAGAAGTGCGGTATGGGCTGCGATTGCAGCAAACCAGAGTCCGTGCAGCCACCGCGCCATGGGAGCCATCCAACATTGTTGACTGGACCAGCCGGGCCAACCTTGCCGCTCAAGAGCGGGCAAGCTGAGGTGCAAGTGACCGAAGTGACCGAAGAGGTCCATGTCTCATGTCATGCCTCTGAGGGTTCGAGCTGGCACATGGAGCTGCTATCCATGAGCAACGAGTTGAAGGTCAATCTTCAGGATCCGCAGTTCGTTGCAACTCGTTGCGACTTGGATGGATCCGGAGATCTCGATGTTCATGAGCTGACGCAAGCGGCTCGAGTCTATGGCATGGACTCAGGGGATGAAGGCCGATCCTTGCAACGGATCATGGCCGGGCGCTTTCGCATCAACAAGCAAAGCTTTGCTGATCTGGTGGCTTCATCGGGAACCAAAGTGACCAGAGCCTTGCAAGTTTCATAGGCAAAAGTTTGGGTTCTGAGCTAACAAACTTCCAGGTATCTTGAAACTCAAGACATGGTCTGTCAAGATGTTTTTTTCTTCGATTTTTTGCAGATAATTAAATATTTTGTTGTTACTTTGGTTACTGTGGCTCCATTCCTCAATCTGAGCTGAGCAAAGCCCAAGATGAAACACGAAAATGAGGGTCGTATTGGGGCATTCGCAATGCTTCGGCTACAATGGCTGCAATTTGTAGTTAGACGAACTTGCCGTTTTGCATTATCTTTGGGGCTTTGTGATAGATTGATTTGGCATGTGAACCCCACCTAGTCGAGAGCCACCATCGTTTCGTATTTGGCCTGAACCAGGAACAATTCCCCACTCTTTACGTGGTATGGCATTGGGCCAGCTGCAACATCTAGAGGCCCTGTTTGTGCGAAGTGGATGGCTGGATGCACAATGCGAATTGTTCAACAGGGAGAACGCCCGAGCTATTGAAACCGGCGAGATGTCCAAGCAAGGCCCGAACCTCTACGCCCTAGACTGCTATGTCGTCACTCCAATGACGAAACCGGGTCTTTGTGTCGCCCGCGAACATGACGCCCAACAGAGCATCCCAGAAGCGGTTGAAATGTCGTCGTTTTCCGAACTGGTGAATTCACATGGACTCATCGTGCATGTCTTCGTGTCCCACTGTTGGGGCCATGACTTCTCCAGGACTGTCACTGCACTTCGTTTGTGGGCGGAGCAAAGGATGACTTCGGAAAGGGCGGCGCTTGTTGAGAGCATGGAGGCCATTGTCTTTTGGATTTGTTTGTTTGCATTGAACCAGCACCAGAAGGCTGAAGAGGTGGGGGAGAACCCACGACAAGGACCCTTCAATGCAGCACTGGCGCAAGCCCGCGACGGTGCCGTGATGGTCCTGGATGAAGACATTCGGCCATTCAATCGCGCTTGGTGTTTGTTTGAAATTTCTCGATTGAAAGAATTGCAAGCACCTTTCGAGTTGATTAGCAGCGAAGGATCCCTTTCCAAACCTGCCAACGACCGAGCTGCCAAGATGCTGGAAGCTGCGTGTGAGGCTTTGTGGAGTGTCTCAGTTGTAAATGCCCAAAGCTCAGTGGATGCAGACAAATTCGAGATTTGGGCCGACGCGGCCAACAAAGGGTTGAGGCCGCTCATAATAGCTGCAAGCGCCCAACGCTTCTTCAAGGCAAGGAGTCCCGAATTCTTGCAGTCCATCTTCTCAGAGTTTGACCACTACATCCGATCGCTGCTGTCCACTACGATGCTTCCCGACTTGCTCATTAGTGGCGATTATGCCAGGGCCGGGAAATGCCTCTTTTTCGGAGCGCAAGTTGGTTCCGCAGAGTTGGACACCATCCGCCGCAGTCTTGCATGCGAATCTGGAAAAAGATCATGGTTGGCAAAAGATAACAATGGCTTCACGGCACTGATGTTTGCTGCTCGAGGTGGCCATGAGGCTGTGGCCAGGCTCCTGTTGGAACATGATGCAGATGTGGGGTCGGCAACCACCAAGAACGAAACGGCTCTGATGTTTGCTGCTCAAGGTGGCCATGAGGCTGTGGCCAGGCTCCTGTTGGATCACGGTGCAGATGCAGCCACGGCAAGGACCGATGGCTTCACTGCACTAATGTTTGCTGCCCGGGGTGACCATGAGGCTGTGGCAAAGCTCCTGCTGGAACACGCTGCACAAGCGAGATCTGCGTGGAGTTCGCTGACGTGATGTCAGCAATCAGCGAGGGGAAGCGTCCACAACTTGGCAGGCAGACCTGGCACAGCCTCCAGAAATATCTGGAAATAATTCATGCAGAAAAAGAAATGGCCCAACCAGTGCCAGTGCCCTAGACTAGACATGATTTTCAGGGTTTTAAGCAAGATTTGGAAGAGGCAATAAAAAATGCTTGCCTTGCTGTGGAGATGGGTTTTGGCTTCGTTTGCCTTTTGATCTTTGCATTTATCTTCATGTGAAGCTGTGCCTGGTTGCCGTGGGAGTTGCCATACAACGTAACAGACGCTGAGCCTTTAAATTGACAGTGGTCTCAGGCGATCCGTCGCAGCATTCCAGATGGTGCTTGATGTTGGGAGTCATGTGGGTTCAGGTATCGTTCAACCACCTCCGGTTAAACACGAAAAAATCACAAATCTCTCCAACTCTTGGTTTTATGAGAATCTTGGTTGAGTTCTTGCTCGTGCCATGACTGGTCAAAGTCACTTTATCAAAAAAAACTTGCGTTCTTCATCATTTTCAAAGCATTTTAAGGAGTCAAGGAGTCACTGGTCAGCAATCGCCAAGAAACAACCGCCAACAAAAAGTACAGCGACCCCGCCAGCATCTATGACCGACCACCCATCACTGCTGGAACGGCGCCAGGGGGGCGAACGACGCCGCAGAGAGGAGAGCTAAACAGCTGCTCTCGAGGGGAGTCTGTGAGCACTTGCCATAGCAGAAGGGGTCGTTGCAGTAGCCAAAAGGGGTTGCACTAGTGGTAGTGATTGGTGGTGATTGGCGGTGATGGCAGTGGTAGTTCTTCTTGTTGTTGTTGTTGTTGTTGTTGTTGTTGTTGTTGTTGTGGTTGTTGTTGTGGTTGTTGTGGTTGTGGTTGTGGTTGTGGTTGTGGTTGTGGTTGTGGTTGTGGTTGTGGTTGTGGTTGTGGTTGTGGTTGTGGTTGTGGTTGTTCTAGTTGTTGTTGTTGTTGTTGTTGTTGTTGTTGTTGTTGTTGTTGTTGTTGTTGGTGGTCGTCGTGGTCGTCGTCGTTGTCGTCGTCGTTGTTGTTGTTGTTGTTGTTGTTGTTGTTGTTGGAAGATGCATCAATCCAGCTCATATACCAATTTCTCATTGCACCTTTTGTTCTCTGCCAGGTCACCGTACCAAAACCTTGTTGCCACACCCAACGTGCGGTGATCAGTCCCAGGCTGATGGGTACACCGAAGGTCTTAGGGATTTTAGGGGCTGCGTAGGGGCCGAGTGATGCCTTTCCCCACGTCATTTTTGGGTTCTGCTCTCCGGGAACCATGAAACACCAACAATATCTTCATTCTTTCTATTTTCCTTCATCAAGCTTCAGCCACCATCAATCAGCATCCGCCAGGAACCATGAAGCATCAACCACCACATCTTCGAAATAAACCATCAACGGTCAGCCCAGCATCATTGGCGACCCTGGGCGACCCTGGGCATCCTCCTGGACCGCAAAACCGCCCAGGAGAGCCCCACACAAAGCCCCGCGGCCGCGCGCCCGCGCTCTCGAGCCCACGCCGTGCGGAGGGAAGAGCACCTTGGCGGAGATGTGGTGCCACCATCACCTCCCCCAGGTGCACCAGTTGTAGCATGACGTGTGCAATGGGGAGATGATGAGATATGGGTACAGCACCAGCAATTCTGCTGTAACTCTGGGTCGTTTGTTCTGGTATCTCTCAGTTCTGCTGAGCCGTCGGCCCTGGTGTTTTGAAAGGAAAGGTTGTTGAATTTGGTCGTTTGCTGTTCTCTTTTCCTGCCGGGTATGACCATGTTGCGGGTTTGGGGGTGCTGGCAGCGTGTGGTTGGTTACCGGTGGTTGGTTAACGATGGTTGTTAAAATGCCCAGGGGAATTCCGGGCACTGGGGATCACATTGGCGCTGGTGCCTCACAAATCCCATGTCGCGCCATGTTCTGTGGCCCGCTTCTGAGGCTGAAATGCTTGGAGATGGTGCTTCAGAGGTTTGCGGGTGGCGGGGATTGGCATGACACCTAAGTGATAGTTGGGTGAGTCAACGAGGGGCCTCCCATTGCACCTAAGATGAGTCATAGCCATGTAGAACCAGCGGGCAAGCACCACTTATTTGGGCTTCATCTAGGATTTTGTACAGGCGGGACAAGCCCAAACGCAGCTTCGTGGCCATGTGAAACGTGCATGGCGCGAAGTGGCATAGGGTTGGGACAGCAAAGCAAGGGTTGGTTGGATGAATTTATGCTTCGCCAGACATGTTGGTTTGGTCGAATGTTCTATTCAGCTGGCCCTGATCTCACCTTTGATGTTGGTTTGCTTGGGCCGTTTGTTTTCAAGGGGCCGCATTTGCCGCGGAAATTACCATTGGTAGAGTGGGTGCACCTCTGTCGATAACTCCCCATGACTGTCCATCACTACAAATGTTGGGGGTGTAACAACTGTGGCTTCGTCAGTGGTGGGCCTCCACACCTTGCGAAGACATCGGGTGACAGTTCGAGCTGCAACTTCCATATCGAGGGTAGTCAACCCATTTGTCATGATTGGAAACCCTGCCATGTTTGTAGATTCATGGCCATGGCAACACATATAGAATTTCCATATTCAGTGAATAATTGTGATCCTGGCATATCCTGGTTGTTATCAATTTCTGGTGAAAGATCATGCCCAATTCCGGTTGTAATATTTGTAGCCTACATCCCAAATTTTTTCAGCAAAGAACCTGCAGCAGCCAGGAGCCCAAAAAAGATCCGGTTGTAAAATGGTGTATGGTATATGTTATGGTTGCTTTGTTGTTTATCCAGAGTTGACTCAACTAGAATAAAAACAACATACCCAATTCGAGTAAGCAACCACAATCTGGTTGCAACCATGGCGACTCCAGGATTTACAACCATATTAACCAATTCTGGTAACTCCTCAAGTCGCGCCGTTGATATTTGCATCTCCAGGACTTGCCGCAAGGAGGACCGGGTGGCCGCATACCTCCGCCGGGCACACCATGTGGAGCCAGCTGGCAAGGAGACGCCCGGGCTGAGTCCCCCAAGATGGCAGAAGGTGTCTCACAAACCACATGGCTACGCTGGTTGGATGAATGAAATGCCAAAACATGATCATGGGAAATCATGGGAAGATGTTTGGACGATGCGAAGCTTATGAATCAATGATTTCATTGCAGTTTTGGTTTGGTACACCAGTTGTGGATGCGCTGATGCAACCACTAGCTAGGGTCGTCATCAGCCACAATCGGTGCCGGTGCCCCAGAACTCCAAGGAATTACATCACTTGCGGTGTAAGCGAGAGGATGTGATACAACTGAATCTACCCCATGTACCCATGTGAGCCATGACCAATATTTGCCCAAACTACTTGATGCCTTTGATGACCATCCCCTAGTATAGGTGATCCAAAATCACTGACCATTGTTGGCTTGGCTCGTAATATGTCTGTTGCTGGAATTTTGCCATTGCTATGGTTGCTTCAACTGTTATTGTTGCTTTCTGTGCTGATTACCCTTCGGGTCAACTCACCTGATGGCGTGGAAATGCACAATTTTTAATTATCCACTTATATATTTAGTTGGCTTAACTTCAATCAATATTTTCAATGGCGATTTGAGAGCCTCCGGTGCAGGTTGGCCAGAAGGAAAAAATCATCAAACACTCACTTGAACAATCATGATAATCATTGACAAGCAGTTGCAAGCATTAGCAGTAGCAATCAATCAACCGTCAATGAGCCACTTCACATGGATCAAGTATCATCAGCCATTGCTAACTTTTCAATTCACCATCATCAACCATTCTAATGAATTCACCATCGCCCGCGACCCTTCAGGATGGCGATGAAAAAAAAACATCACCATCATTTACCCTTCAATTCACCATCCTTAACCCTTCAATTCACCATCCTTAACCCTTCAATTCACCATCATTAACCCTTCATTTCACCTAATCATTAACCCTTCTAAGTTCTAATCAATGCACCATCACCATTCTAAATCCATGATCTGCCAGGCCGACCCAACAAACTGAGGGCCGCGCCGCAGGAGCGCGTCTTCTGTTTCGAAGGCCCCGACGAGCACATCCGCCGGGCTCTGCTGGCGCAGGATCCGCCGTGGGTGGAGCTGCTTGGAGCGTGGCAGGGCGTGGGTGGTGGCACCAAGGTGGGCCCCGGGGGGCACAAGCAGCGAGCTGAGACATGCTGAGGCCATGCTGAAAAATGGGATTTTCCCTTGGAGTTATAGCATGTTACAGCCATCATGATGGCGTTTAACCAGGGTTCAAGCGGAAGAATCGGGTTTCATGGTCCGTGGTCCTGGTCCGTAGAGCAACGGGACAAAAAGATCATGGGAGCTGAGCTGAGCAAAACGATTTCGGCTGACGGATCTGGTTGAAACTGGCCACAAAGACCCCGAGACCAGGATAGTCAGAACAACAGGGATCGAGGGATGTTCAGTCTGGGCATGGGCCTGCGCGCAGTGGTGACAACCGCTGTTGGCTGACACTGGTCTGACCATATTGAAGTAGATAGAAAATCCCCCAGGTCCAAAATTTTGATCATTTGCCTATTGGGGATGGGTCAGTTTCACAGTCACTCCGGAATTGTGAAGTAGATTTCGCACTTAGCTCACAGCTCCACGGGGCAATGCCCAGAACTTGGCACAATCCTTGGCCAAGCTTCCGAGGAACCAGATGGTGACCTCGAAGATTTTCCACTTGAAATGGACCGTGTCGGATTGCGAGGATGACTATCGTTGCCTGGCATCAATTCTTGGAGCAGGGTAGGGCAAGCGCCCAGGGCTGCAAATAATGGGAAGGTCCCCGCTGAGTACAAAGATTTCGGGCATTTTTGGGCGGGAACGCCATGAAGCATTGCTTTTTGTAGGGTTATTTGTTTGGAAGTGATCTCGTGGGGACATTTGCCTGCAGCTCCTGCAAGGTTCTCCATGTGAACCTCGGAAGCCTATTGCTTGAACATGTGCGATCCGTTTGAAACTGAATAGTAAGTGCGTACTGCTGGCTCTGTTCGTTCGATTTCCTTCGCTGTTTGCAGCTCTTGGCCCAAGAGAGGCTCAATCTATGAATGGGTCGTGCATGATGAGTTGATGATTCATGACATCTCGTGATGCATACAGGGTAGGATTTTTTCTACAACCACTGATGAATGAGGAAACGGCGATGTTACCCACATGCCGTGGATGTTGGAAGGTACCAGGTACCCAGGTGGAGTCGCCAGATGTCCCCCACCTTGGCATGTCACAAGCCCAGCACTTGGACAGCACAGCACCGCTGCTGAAATCCCAGCGTGCTTAACGCGGTCTGTTTCCGCGCGGCGTTGATCGAAGCTGGAGCCATGGATCAGAAGAAGCTGCGAGAATTGACGAAGAAGGACCCCTGGTTTCGCAGTTTCGTTGTTGATATTTGATGGTCCTTTATGATAGGTTTTACTTGGTTTTAGATTGCTTTTGCAGGGTTTGACATGGTTTTACATGGCTTTTGCGGGGTTTTACCGGACACATGATTGACATGTTATCATTTCCGGGTGGCGAAGGGGTATGCATCACCGATATCTCATCCTTGGAAAGGTGGGGCTAGAAGGCGAAAGTAATTTGTTCGTTTTTTCTGGTGTTTTTGTTTTGGATGTGGTCAACCCAGCAAGCCAGACCACTTCTGAATTTGAAATACCCAACACTGCTGCTGGTTTCACCCTGCTGCTGGGGTCGGTCATTCGAGGAGTCAAGCATAGCAACTTCGGGTGGTTCTAGCTCCGAACTGGGCACAGACCCGCCAGTGATCAGTTGAGAAAAGACCATGCCAACATATATGGTGATATTCCACCTTGAGCCTTCATCATCTTTCAAATATAGCAGCTATTAGCTGGCTATCCCAAGTTCACCCCTTCTCATAGCTATAGCTATCCCAATCCTTTCTCCAACTTCGCACCCTGATCTTCCAAGGAAAAGGAGAAGCGCGGCACCACCGCCCCGGTGAAACGTCGCCACGAGGCCGCCCGGCTCAGCGCGGTCTCGGCCAAGCGTCAGGCACCGGCCACCGCGATGCCTCCGCCCGCAGGGCCCCGCACGCAGGCGGCGCCCACCGAGCCCGAGGAGGTCGCCGAAGCACCGGGCCCAGCGCCTGAGGACCTCCCACAGGAGGAGGAGGAGGAACCCATGGGTCCTACGAAGCCAAGTGAGACCCCGGTGGAAACGACGGAAACCCCAGTGGTGGAGGAGGAGGAGGAGCCCAAGGGGCTACCGGAAGGGTTTTTTGATGACCCAGATATGGATGCAAAGATGCGAGGTGAAGAGGCACCGTCCAAGAGAGCTGAAAGAGAGCTGGAAGAAGGGCTCAAGAGATTTGAGCGCGAGATGCAAGCTGAGCAGGAAAGAGCTGAAGAGAAGCGTCATGTGATTGATGAAGAAAAATATGAATTGGCGGCAGTAGAGGAACAAGAGTTTCAGGTGCAACTTCAGTCGCGACTGGAGAAGTTGAGGCAGCAGACAGCAACGCGAAAGTTGAAGTTGCCAAAAGAAGATGTGGAGGAAAAGGTGGAGGATGGAGATGAAGATGAGGAGGATGACGATGATGAAGACCTGGCACTGGACTGGCGCGCTAAAGGCTTCAGCTGAGTGCGAGAAAAAGCTGCGGTGAAAGTGGGACCTTGCAGGAGGGAGGGCGCAAGATAGGGGGGGAAGTAGATGTGCTTGTGAAGAGGGCAATTTGTTGTTGATGTGGTTTGGTAGTTGCAGGCGGCTGCCCGGAAACTGGATCGAAAATTAAAGAGATACTTGTGGTATTGGTGGTGCACATGTGAGCTGTTTTTGTGGTTTGATTGATGCATCGTCAGTTGGTTGTTGGATGTCGTTGGTGCTTTCATGACTGACCAATTTTTCTGCTGTTTTTGTGCAGGTGTCCAGTCTCCATGTGGGGTGAACATGGCGCTTGCCACAATTTCAACCCTTTGGGGGTGACCACTGTCCGCCCAGGCTATCTTCAAGAGGGCACTCTCTTCAATCATTTCCAAAGGAATCGTGAGTTGACCACCAAAGTGGGACTCACCAACAACTTGCGAAGGCGTGTGCGGCGGTCAGCCTTGGCTAGCTGCTGTTGAGGTTTTTCAAGCCTGCTTCTGGAGGATTGCGTAGGGTTGTGGAGCCAAAATGAACCGTAGGGTGCCAAGTTTGGATGATTTCAGACATGCTAGTTTGCACATGCAAGCACGCGTTTGCGATGGAATGGGTACCTTTTCGAAAGCCATGCTGGCCTATACTGAAATGCTGTGACTAGATAATGCAAGATCAATCAAGATCACCTAGAATTTACTGCGCCGAGGTTACTGCACAATGACAATCATCCAGGTTGTGAACAGAACTGAAAAAAGATGAAAAAAGGGTGTAAAATTCTTGGACGCCGCCATCAGGATTGACCTGGATACAAGCTGCAACAAGGTGTTTTCGTGATTTTTCGTGCATTTTTGTCTATACTCCGCACATTTGGATGCAAATCTGTCTTTGGTTCCCGTGTGTTTTACTTTAACCATTCATATCCATCATTCACCATTGTCACATCATCATTTCGATCAGAAACAGCTCGTGGCTTCCCGTCCAATCAGGGGTGGTTTACTATAGTAGGTATAGGGGGGATTGCAGCTACTACCTTAGCTTTTTAGGCTTTTTGGGATATGATATGATTGATTTACCATATAGCCACTAAAAATTAGACTTTTAGCAACGGATCTCAAAGCCACCAAGACATGGTAGGTATCTCTGATTACATCGGCTGATTAGGTGCTACAGAGGGCCATTGACCATTTTGTTGAACATGTTTACCATCATGAGTCATAGCGAAGTACCAATTGGCCACAAACAAACCATTCATTCGCCATCGATCAATTGTCCATGATTTCAGCATCAATGAACCACGAATGAGCCATCATTAGCTACTATCAACCGTGAATCAGCCATGAACCAACCATCAACTACAGCCATCAATGAACTATTGGATACCAATAGATCAACAGATTATAGCCTCATTATCAGATTAAACTATTCATTAATACCAATATATTAATCAACTATAATCAGATTGTAGCCTGATCAGCCATCCATTAGCCATCGATAACCCATCAACTCACACCTCGCTGCAGGTTCAGCTGCGAGGGCAGTGCTGCCGCCGGCAACGTGGATCGCTTCTTCCCCAGGTCCTACGCCGCGTGGACGCAGGGACGGGCCTGGAGCTGACCATGAAGGGAGAGCTCAAGGGGTTGTAGGATGTCCTGGTGGTGGTTTGTCCCTGTCGCCATGGTGGTTTAATAGTGGGGAATGATGGTTTGATCATGGTTAATCAATCATAGGGGATAAATGGGAATAGCCAGAAAGAATGGTTCAATATGGGTATATAAAAATGGTTAAAAATGGGGGATCGTAACCAGCAAGAATGATCAAGAATGGTTAAAGCAACTGACATTCATGGATTTGTCCATAGCTATGTTGACACCAGTGGTGCCTTCTAACCATCCAAGTTCATATATCCATTGAGAGGGAAACCGCCAGCAACTTGGAGGCACGCCATTTGCCATATGGCTGTGGGTCAAGGGCACCATCCTCGTCCCCCCTATTGGCTGGTGACAAATCGTCCCATAGGTTTCGCATGGGTTTTCTCAACCATGAGCATTTGGACGGTGGAGAAGGGATGTGGAACTTGATCGGGTTGAGACCACAGGCCTTGTGTTAGCAAGATTCTGATCACCTCCTTTGTCTTTAAAAAGATATGTAGAGATGATTGTATCTAAGATACTGCAAAAGTAATGATTGGTTTGCGTTTTTGGCGTCCCATTTGTTGGGCTGCTGTGCGTGTGGTTCTATTTCATTGGGCCACCTGCTCGCCCTCAGCACAGCTGCACCTCCGGGATGGCGATGGAAAAAATGCATCTACAGTAAAAACATGTAGTTTCATCACCCAGCTCTGTCATCATCATCAACATCATCATCATCATCATCATCATCATCATCATCATCATCATCATCAGCATCTATAGCTATTCATAATTTCCCTCGCCAATTCCCCACAAACAGCCAACAACACACTCTATTGACTACCTTTTCCTGGCTATCTTTCACCGGTAGATTCATTCCCCCGTGCTGAGGACATGAGCTCCGCCAGTGAAGTGCAGGACACATGTGGGAGCAGTGGAAGCTGCGCGGAAGCTACCAGCAGTTTTCAAACAGGAAATTCCTGGTCGAACAGATTTGAAAATCTTTGGCTATGACTTTCACTCATTCTTATTTTTTCGTAACCGATGTTTTCATTCATTTTTTTTGTTTCCCCTGATGTTCATACAGCTTGCGTCCGGACAATGTGAACTACTTTGACTTACCACTAAACATTGGGTCAGGGATGGTCAGGGAAAAGCAACCACTAAACGTCACCACTAAACACCTATGAGTCAATGAGTAACAAGTAAAAACCTATGTTGAGTGGGGAAAGCACCATTGATGTTTGTAACATTGGGTCAGCTTTCGACTTGGTTCCGCAGCGCTTGCACAAGCCTTAGCTCCTCGGCTGGTTGGGGCCACGGCACCATGATTCGGGGCTTCACCGCCAGCGGTTGCTTCTTGTGACCTGGCTGAGCATAGCTTCCACCCGGAGGTGGTGGTGGAAACCGAGCTTCACATGGCTATGAGTCAATATTAATCAGCCGATATTAGGGGATAATAACTAACAAACTATAGGGAAAACATGGGAAAACAATGGTTAATGATGGGGAACCAGGGGTACGGGGTTTTGACCCACAGCCACATGAGGTTTTCTGGGGGTTCAACTGAGAAGGAAGCAGGGGGCTGGAGTCATGCATGGATGGTCGTGGAACCACGGCGATGGAGCTTCTCAGAGGACAATGCTATTCCAAAACAATCAAACATCACCAAAAGTCAAATATCAATTTCTTGGACACATCATTTGCGCAGAGCTAAGTCTGGGTCTTTCCAACAGTTCCACACTTCTATCTGTATTTTCCAGCGTGCTTCAGCATGCAATTTTGAATTTTCCTGCGTCAAGACTCCTCCAAGAAATGGGTATTCTGTTCATTTCTGTTCCACATGATGGTTTCTAGAGTCTAGAACGGGTGTACCCCTAAATCATCCAGTCGATTGATCATTTCTGGTATCCACCAGATGGCAGCGCTGGCTTCCCTGGCGAAGATGACCCCTCCCAGGTCGGGTGTGATTCTACTGCTCCTGGCACATCAGCAGAAGTGCCAGGGATCGCTTGCCAATCTTCCCACATGGCAGCCAGCATGGGCGGAACGGCAGATGTGCCCAGTGTCTCAGAAAAAAAGGGTTCATGAGACCTGGGAAGATGTGGGGTGTGAATGGTTGGTCAATGCTTGGCTAGAGGTATAAACTCCGCGTTGTTCTTTGGTGATGGTTGGTTGATCTTTGGTCAATGGATGTGAAGGATGGCTTGACGTTGGTTCAAGGTACACGTTTCAAGCTGTGCATACCCAATGTCAACAGCGTATAGCTGGCATCGGTTATCCTCTATGCTGCCCCCACGCAGACCGCAGGCATATTGTTCTCAGGGCCCAAAACCACCTATGAGGCTATGCCAAGCCGGGCCGTTGCGACGGGATCAGGCAAAGTGCCCGCTGGGATATCGAAATCCGGGACCAGAAGAGTGGGGTGCCCAGTGGCAGCTTGACTTTGCTTTACGGGGTGGTGCTTTCAGATTTCTGGTGTTCTCCACTAGTCACTGTATTGCTTATTCCATGGTGGCTGTGCCAAATCCTTCAATGTTTTCTTGTTGCTATGCTTGGGCCATCTGTCGCAGCAATCACTGGAGACTTGACCCACATGACGATGGACTTTCCTCTGCCTGGCTTTGCGGCTGAACGTTGATCAAGCCGCCACCGAACAACCCGCAAAAAACCAGAATATGTTAAGTTTTTTTCCCCGTGGTTCACTGGTGGAGGGCCGGCCATTTTGACCCTCAGCACACCTGGCCTTTCGCCCAAGGCCTTGGCAGCCAGGGGCGGCATGGCAACAGCAGATCTGTCCAGAGCCTTGGTTCATGAGACTTTGGAAGATGTGGGGTGCATGGGTGGTGGTGGTTGCTTGGTAGCTTGGTAGCTTGGTAGGTTGGTAGGTTGGTAGGTTGTTTGGTTGGTTGGTTGATGGCGGGTTCATTTTTTTGTTGAAGAGGTTGTCAATTTCTGGTGCGTTGGTGCTAAAGTATGCCAAAGTGATACCTTTCAAGCTGTTTTTCTATACCCATGGTGACCGCAAATGGCTTGTATTAGGATGGATTGGCTGGAACCGTTTGTTTTCGGAACCTCCTTTACAGTACCCCCGAACCAAGAGAGAGAGAGAGAGAGAGAGCGAGAGAGAGAGAGAGAAAGACACAATAGTTGGTGGAGATTGTTTTTCCCTGGGCACAGATTCCGCACAGCCACCTGGATTGATTGTTCTAGGTGTCATCAATCAGAGCGGCTTAGTTTGGCGAAGGCTGTTGTTGGTGCCCTGCCACGCTGGGCCGTTGCGACGGGATCAGGCAAAGTGCCCGCTGGGATTTCGAAATCCCGGACCAGAAGAATGGGGTGCGCAGTGGCAGCTTGACTTTGCTTTAGGGGCTGGTGCTTTCAGATTTCTGTTGTTCTCCACTAGTCACTGTATTGCTTATTCCATGGTGGTTGTGCCAAATCCATCAAGGTTTTGTTGTTGCTATGCTTGCGCCATCTGTCGCAGCAGTCACTGGAGACTTGACCCACAGACACAGACGATGGATCTGGGGGCGATGAGCTGTTTTCCATGGATTTTCCTCTGCCTGGCTGTGCCACTAAACGCGCTAAACGTTCATCAAATAGCCACCAAACAACTGGTGGAGGGAACTGTTCGCATTTGCATTAAGGAACCTCAGGAAATCCCTGTTGGTCAAGCTAGCTGGCAACTATCATGGTATCAAAACCTGGCCCCCAAAAGAGTGGCAAAAGCATGCCTTTGTTGCCAATCATGGTGGCCAATGCGGGGGGTCATTCGCCTTATTGCCGCCAAAGCACGGCTTCAGTGCACCCGTAATCAGAGGCTCAGGTGTGTTGTGGATTCCTTGGCACTTCAGTCCATGCTGATGAGCTGTTCAAGTGCTTGGGTGCAAAAGATCCGTTGAATAGGAATCCGAGAAGCTGTGCAGTCAAGTCGTAGGAATCCCTGCAATGATCATTTTCCGTAGTTCGTTCAGCTGGGTTTTGACATGTGCCTGTTCTCCCCATGTCATGACCCGAGTGGTGGACCTTCTTCAGCCAAGGAACCAGCCCCAGGGCTGGGGCCGTGGACACGGCCGCGGACGTTGGGGCCGCAGGGGCCGTGCGGACCGCGGCTGGGGGCAGGCAACAGAGACGTCCAGAGGCGGCCTTTGAGAGCTTCGCTTTGCCCTGGCGCACGAAGAAACGTCCAAAGGTGACGCAAAAGCCGCTTTTACATGCCGCAAGTGCATCCCATACAGGCAAAATTTGTTGCACAATTAGGTAGAGCTGTCGTCAATATGTTTCAGCCCATCCAATAAGATCCAATATGTAAAAACATGTAAGAAACTATTGCCTTTAGCCCATCCAATAAGATCCAATCATTAAAACATAAGAAAATGTTGCCCAATCATTGTATATTTCAGGTGTGACCTGACCAAAATTTTGAGCGCTTGGGCAGCCGCGCTGGTGCACAGCTGGTGCGTGGCTGCTGAGCGCAGCGTGTTGCCAGTTGGTGAGTTCATGGCCATGATCGGGACCAGGTGGAGATACCACTCATCGAATGGAAGGTTCTATCTCAACTCATGGCTTTACCATGTCAAGAGCACATGTGGCTTGGCTGAATGGTGCCACGTTGGCCACCCGGACATGGTCTGCAGACTCACCAGGGTAGAACTCTGCAGCTTCCTGCCAGTGATGCACCCTACAACCTCGTGTTGATAGCTGGTGCTGCGATCGCACAGCTTGGATGCTTGGGCCAATGCCTGGGTGTTTCTTCAGAGCCGGTCCCGAAACCAAGCTCTGCAGCGAAAACAGGCGGAGGTACTGTTGCTGTGGCTGGGCGGTGGCCCAGCTGTAGAGTGGGGATGCCGCGAGACCAGCACGGTGGGAAGGATCACTCAGCATGGGAATTGAATTCCTATGGTCCTATACGGATCTATATTTCTTATTCATCCATTCATAGGGCGGCTTCATCATGATGCAGGGATCAGGGGTTCCCTGCAAGAACCCAAAAACGTCCTGATCGGAAGCCATGGATTGAGACTGGCTGAAGCTGAAGCCCTGTGAGGTGTTCACAGCTGCAGCTACCGCCACCCACAAAACCTGGGAGTGCAACCCATCCAGGCATCAGTTTATGACCCATCCGACAGGTTAGTATCCATCAGGAAGGATTCCTAGCCCACTTCCTAGTTGTAGACCTTCTACCAACCTACTTATGTCTTCCATAAAGTGATTGCCATAGCATTTAGCTACAAGAGAAATACCAGGAATATGGGTTGTTTACCATTGTTTCGGGTGGTCACCTGGTATTTGTCCTGTACACGGTACACCTCTCGGTTGATTGAATATCTAGGTAGACCGATATCTACCTATCCATGATCGGTCAGTGTCTACCTAAAAAAAGACACCCTACAACTAATCATCCCCTACAATTACTCAAGATGAAGCAAGGTTGAACATTGTGCACATGATAAACAGACCATTGCTCAACCATCGTTATTGATCATTGTAGTGAAACAATTAGATAACTAGGCGCTTGATTCACAAGCACATAGCTCTACAATGCTTAACCATCAGCCTACCCACCAGTAGCGACCATTGAACCATTGTGAGCCGTTCTTATTAGTCATCAGTCACTTGTAGCCATGATTAAGCATGAAATCATCAAAAACCATCAGGCAACCATTTTTAATTATCAGCCAAATTATCCGCCGTGATTTGCTTCTCGTAGCCACTAATTATCAACATTTATAAGCTAGCAACTCCGATTAACTCTCATTCATAATAAAAATCAAATCTAAGCTATTATTAACTCCTTTGGTTAACGCCATTATGATCAAGAATTTCCATATTTGGTTGTTATTCACTCTTACTATTGCCTCTTAAATCCATTATTTCGTATTTTTGCCCTATTAAAATCAATCAGTAGTATATCTTGGCAAAAAACAAGTATTGACTATTTATATTATTCTGTTAGTTCATTCATCAATAATCAACTATTAACTATTATTGGATATTATATTGCTGATGTGAACTTCCAATCTGTTAGCATCAACGCCTTGCGCCTGCGCCGGAGGACTTCGTTTTGGACTTCCGGCGCTGCGCCGCCCTGGGCGTGCTGCGACAGCATTTGCGCCTGGCCAGCTGGGCGCAGGAACGGCGCAGGTGGGAGATGGGTGGCGTTTCGTGGGATGTCAAGGTGGATTTGATGGGTTAAGTGGTGAATTTCATGGGTTAAGTGGTGGATTTGAAGGGTTAAGTGGTGGATTTGATTGATTAAATGGTGGTCTTCTTGCTGGCGGCTGATTTGGTGGTTGAATGTTGGTGGATTTGGTGGTTAAATAGTGATTGACGTTGGTTAAACGTTGGAACATGTTTGTCGTGGTTCATGATGGGTCAGGATGGTTAAGTGGTGGGCGATTTGATGGTTGAAGGATGGATAAATGTTGGGTGAGCACTTGTTAGATGATGATTAGCATGATGAACATGTTGGTTGACTACTGGTGAAATGATGGTTAATGATTGTTTATTGTTGCCTAAATGATGGTAATCGCTTGCACGCCATGAGTAGTTTTGAACGATTAGGCAACGGGAATACTGACAATAAAAACGTCAATGATGGTTAGTCACGACGGAGAGCGGTTAGTGTTGATTCGGGCGGTTAAACATGGTTCCGTTTCCAAGAAGAAGGGCACGTCATGGGTAATGACCAACAATGGGCAAGCATCGGTTGCTAGTCTGGAATCACAACGACTCAGCAGCGGTGACAAAGCCACATACACACAGACACGCACACACACACACACACACATGCGCGGATACGGTAGTACGTACACGATTGAACATGTAAGTAAGCGCAAATAATAACACAACATATTCAGCATATCCATGGCATATCTATACCTATACCTATTTCTGTATCTATGTCCAGAGTTATCTATACTCATTGATGTATTTCAAATAAATACATGAATAGATCATATATTTGAATATACACATCTGTAAACCTGTATATTTTTTATATGCACATCTGTAGCAATATAGATAGATAGATAGATAGATAGATAGATAGATAGATAGACAGACAGACAGATAGATAGATAGATAGATAGATAGATAGATGTATATATATATATATATATACATACGTACAGATGTACATATTCGCATTGGGAGCAAAAGATTTTTCAGCTTTCCCTGTGGCCCCAACTGCCGGATTGCCCAGGCACTTGTACACAACTCAGGTGGATCGTAGGCTCAAGCTGCACATACTTGTCCTTGGGCTGAGGTATTTGGTACCATGGAATTGTCTTATGATTAGTGCCCATGGCACTGGAATTCCCAATGCATTCTTCTTCAACCAACCAGACATTTGGGTTTCCCTCGTGCAACGCGCTGGGAGTTGCAACTTGATGGAGGGCAACCCGCTAGACGCCCCGGCAAAAAGTAGTTGGGTTTCCAGCAGGATTTGGCATCACTCAATCGGTCCGGGTCCCCCCAAAGTCCCAATGGCACATGCGGGCGGTTGCCATACGGTGCTTCTCAGGAGCGATGGCACTGCAGTCGCTTGTGGGGACAATGGATATGAACAATGCAACATTCCAGCTTTGGATGAGGGAATGACATACATCCGAATTTCTGCAGGCTTTAGCCACACAGTGCTTCTCCGGAGTGATGGCATTGCGGTTGCTTGTGGGAACGATGCATATGGACAATGCGACATTCCAGATTTGGATGAGGGAAGGTCTTACACCCAAATTTCTGCAGGCGATAGCCACACAGTGCTTCTGAGGAGTGATGGCATTGCCGTTGCATGTGGGAACAATCAAGTTGGTCATT
>VSDK01026672.1:818612-859866 GCA_009767595.1 Symbiodinium kawagutii
ATTCCTGCTTTGAACGAGGGAACTTCGTACACCCAAGTTTCCGCAGGCAATGCCCACACTGTGCTTCTCAGAAGTGATGGTCTTGCGCTTGCTTGTGGGAACAATGGCAGTGGAGAATGCGACATTCCAGCTATGGATGAGGGAATGTCATACACCCAAATTTCGGCAGGCGAGAAGCACACGGTGCTTCTCAGGAGCGATGGCATTGCAGTTGCACACGGGAGCAATGAATGCGGACAATGTGACATCCCAGTTTTGGATGAGGGAACGTTTTACACGCAAGTTTCTGCAGGCTGCATCCACACGGTGCTCCTCAGAAGCGATGGTGTTGCAGTGGCTTGCGGGAGCAGGTTCGACATTCCAGCTTTGAATGAGGGAACATCGTACATCCAGGTTTCTGCAGGCAATGCCCACACAGTGCTTCTCAGAAGTGATGGATGCGCTGTTGCTTGCGGACTGAACTTGTTTGGGAACTGTGACATTCCGCTTCGGGAACCGGATGCCACTTACTGGTACATCAGCGACTTGTCAGTTGATACCACGCTTGCAGTTCAACTGGAGGTTGAGTATAGTGATGATGCGTTCACACTCGTATGTTCTAGTTTGGCAGGGGAAGAAAGGCTGCGTTTAAATGCGTTTGGATCTGAATTGGCATGGGAGGCACACAAGCGCATTGCGTTTGCATTGAAAATAGGCCTCCAGAGCCTTCAAGTGGTTCTGCCAGATGGGCAGCTATTGGCCAAAGTTTGCCATGCAAATCCTGGAGTCACAGTTGCTGACCTGAATCAGACTTGCAAGCGTTGATCAGACACTGTTGGGTACATGTAGATGACCATCCTTTGGCCAACACCTGGGCCCCTAAACCACAAGAACAGGTTATTTTCCAAGTGTCAACTTTTTGCAAGGAACCATCTCCAAACAGGGGGAATCAGCTATGACACTTTTTTTGGGTGGCTGGGGTTAGCAAGCAGTTCACGCTGAACTCCAAGCCCGCGCCACAGCGTTTCCCAATGCCAACAGCCACCTCCATGGTGGGTCCTGGCGCCGCCACAGGATGATGGAGTTCATGGCGCCCATGGACGGAGTGGTGGATGGCAGTTGCTACGTGTGCAACGTGAACGTGCTGAGGAACAGCGGCGCTGGCTCTTGAGGTCGCCACCGTGATTTGCGTATGGGGTTGGGTCAACATTAACCCATCAAGACAGGGTAGATGAACATCATTGAGCATTCCAACCAAGCCTAGGTTGGCCATTTGGGGGCACTAGGGGTACCAGGGTTAGACCTACAGCGACCGCAGCTGGTGATCATCAACCCATCAACTATAGGGGATTCATGAGCAGCTGGATGTCCCCGTTGATTCGACCCCGAGAACTTGGAAAGTCATGGGGAGCGAGGCCAGGAGCTACCAAGTCGTGTCCAGAATCATCTGGTGTCCCACCCAGCGCTAGCTCGCAATTGAGGGCACCGCTTGGGATGGATCAAAGCGCACCATTTTACTGAGTTTTGCACGGTGGCAACCGTGAGTTTCCATTGACGTCACCTGCAACGTAGACGTTCGCGAGATTGGTCACACGCCCCAAAGATAGGCCCAACAGTAGCTATATATCTCTAGATGATTGAAAATAGTCGGGTTTCACCATCAACCATCAGTGGTTCTGGCGGGGTCTATTAGTACTTTTTGAGCGGGGGACTCCCACTTAGAATCTGCAATTGATTCACCATGTTTTGCGCCCTATCATCAACTCTATTAATCATTGTCATCATTCACCATCATCAATCACCAGCCATCATTCAACCTCATCAACCATCATCAAACATCACCACCACTAACCACCACTAGTCACCTCTATAGGACCATCATGTCATTCCCCATCATGTCATCAAGCCGCACCCACGACCCCCAAGGGCTCCGCAACAGGATCGCCGTTAAGGCCATCCTGCATTGGTTGCAAGACTTGGACGGCAGCTTCTTCGAGGAGAAGCGTGGGAGGGCGCTTGCCATGGCGCGCACGCAACGGGTAACCAGGGGATTTGTTGGGGTCAGCTACCTTGGTTACTAACCAGGGGATTGGTTGGGTTAGCAACCAGGGTGAGTTCAGCTGCCTTGGTTTAGCTGCCTTGAGAAGTTTATAGCCATGGCTATTTTCCAGTTGTAAGCTAACCAAAGTGGTTAGCAACCATGGGGACTCCAACTCCCCTGTTGGTGGCTTCTACCATTCATAAATTGGAGAACTAATCATGGATGCTGACCACGAATGGGATGATTATCAAGTAGCCATGATGGCAAACAAGCGATCAGGTTGGTTGTCGTGATGATTCATTTCGCGATCAATCTATCAAATGAATGGTTAGACGCTTCACCTATTGTTTCTGATGGTTTGTGCTTCCTAGTTATGGTTGATAGTGGTGACTATATAAATGGGCCGCGGCATACCGTATACCTGTATAAAAATCAACCGCAACAGGGACATACTATATAGACATTACATGTGAATAGGGCTGGGTCTGTAGCCATGGGCTTTCCCTAAGCCCCCTTCACATGATGGACCCCTTGATGCGGAATGCATCATTCACCGTTATCAATGACGACTCACAACCTTAATGCTTCAAAGCATACGGATTGTTATCAGATCAAGCAATATCAGCCATTGTTATTAGCCATTAAGTGAACACTCTCATTGATCATCGATCAGTACTGTAAACATTGCTTAGTAACCCAAGACCGGCTATTATTAACAAAATCATTGTTGCTAACCATCATTATTAGCCACTACTATCAACCACCATTGTTAACCATGCAGATAAACCATGGTTGGAAAGCCATGGTTATCAACCAATTCCTCCTGTCCCAATTCCTCAGGTCCCTGTGGCCACTCCAGGACGAGGAGGATCAACGCCGGGGCTTGAGCGAACGGCCTCATCTCTTCAGCCAGGAGTAGGGGGGGTGGTTTTCTAAGCTCAATTTGGCAGGGTTGATGTGACTTCAGGATATTAGGGGGGTATACCTAGAGCATCAGAGCATACCAGAGTCATAATCAGGTCTGAATTGTGGGCATATAGATACACACATACCTTCCTACCTGTGTGGAACATGAGCATACACAGGCCGTGCATTCTTACGATGTGCAGTGAAGGGGGTGCAGGGATGCCCACGCACCGAAGACCATCCACAGCGTGGGGACCTCCGTTTTCCCTTGACATGGGCCCCTCTGCCATGGCGCAGGAGTGGGATGCTCTAGCATCATGGCATAGTACAGCGGGGGTATGGGCGCGTGAGGTCCTTCAGGGGCATAGTCTTAAAGAGTTACACACTGGCACCTGCCTGATACTCCAGAAGACACAATGAAAATGAAACAGCAGACTCTAAGTAGGGAAACCGAATGAAACTGATTGAAATGATCAAATGTGGCTGGTTGCTAGTTCACCATCAACTAGCCACCAATAAATTGAACATCATTTGCCATTGATCAGTCCACTCACTAATTTCAAACCAGTTAACCACCAATTAGCCATCAATAACCAGCTGAGGTAGTCAACCACTAGTTAACCGCCAGTCAACTACTAGTCAACTAAACATCAACTAGCCACCAATTTCCATCATTTTTCATGGATCATCAACTAGTTAACTCACTAACTTCCCCACCAGACAACCACCAACTAGCCATCAAAAACAAACTGAGGTAGTGAACCACTAGTTAACCACTAGTCTTCACCAGTCAACCGCTAGTCTTCACCAGTCAACCGCTAGTTAACCACTAGTCAACTACTATAGTTAACCATCAATTAGCCGCAAGTAGCCATCATCTTTCATTGATCAACTCCCACCTGCAGCCGAGGTTTGCTACTCCGAGCTTTCGGATGCCCAGCTCTGTGGCGAAGACGATGCCAACGAGCGCAAGCGCAAGCAGCGTGCCGCTGCGGCAGCGAGGGGCGCCTAACGTGGGGGGAATGGTCATAGTGTGGGTGCCCTTAACCCATGAAACTGGGCAGCACAGTGGGTGATTAGCCACATTTAAGATCATTTAACCACCAAATTTCTGGGTAATGAACCCATTTCTGGGATTTGTTGGGTAATTTCTGGGTCGTAATTAATATCAGTTGTTAATTAGGCGGCTGTAATTGATTTGTGGTGAATTACCCGCTATCAGCACCATGGAGTAAGTACCCGCCACGGTTGGTCCACGGCGTCCCACTGAGTTGAACACGAGCCGAATCAGCATTGAAATGAGTTTTATTTAATGTTGGTTTCTGATTAGTGTAACCCCCCCTAAAGTAATGAAAATAGATGAAACCAGCAGGTAGATATTAATCAGAAACCAACATTATACACTTTCGCATGGATGATGCGCTGCCAGGCCCAAAGAAAGAAGGAAAGAAAGAGAGAATGACAAATGGCTAGAACTTGTTTATATCGTGGATATTTGCCCGCTTTGGTGGGGATGCCTGGGTATATCATGGTGGGTCATGGTTCATCCTCCTGAAGGATCAGCCAATATATCACCAACCAGCATCTTCAACCCCACTCGGCAGCCAGGTGGTTGTTTCTCTGCATCTGGCACTGTGATGCTACCCACAACATCTGGTGAGAAGACCTTTCGTGCCGAGAATCGTGGAGAGAATCATCAGAAGTGGCCAGAGTACCTGGGCGAGTGGTGGGGGTAAGGGTTGGTTGATGGGAAAATCTCGAGGAAATACGTGGAATTGGTGGTTTAGACAAGGGTCTCCTGTAGATTTTGAGCGCTTAAGTGTGGTTAATACTTGTCTCTCATCAAGCGCCATAGTACTAAAAGACAGGTGACGAGGTAAAAAATGATTGACAGACTGGCCAAAGATTATCATCACTAACCATCACCAACCATCACGAACCCTGACTAACCATCAACCATCAACCATCACTAGCCGTGACCAAGTGGGGGATCATTGGCCATTCGATGATCCCATGATTTCACTGCCAGGGGCAGCACCGCCAGCGCTGCCGAGGTTTTACCAACACCACTGGGGGGAGGCACCCGAGAGCTTGCGGAGACAGGCCCAAGAGACTTTGGAGCGCCTGGAGGAGAGCCCTGGGCGGAGGATGGGCCATGGATGGGCCATGGTCTATCGATTCAGGGCATTGAGAGAGAGAGAGAGAAGTGTTTAAATGACCACAGGATGCCAACGTCCTAGAGGCCAAAAGGAAACTCATCGCAATGTGTCCACAAACCGGACATACATCTCGGCAATGGAGGCAAGAGCACTAATGGCACGAGTCTCCCAATCCTCCGCAGCGACAGCCTGCAAATGCCAAACCTGTCGATGGGATCCTCGCAAGCGTGCCTGCATAGTTTTTTGGGCTGCAGCATCAGCAGTCTCATTCCACTGGCGCAACTGTAATTCCGTTGCGGCAGGATGACCTGTAAACTTCTCTGAATGTTTGCCATGAGACGGCACCCACACAAATTGGACCTGCACGTTGAAGTCCTCAAGGTGTCTGACCGCAGTGTGCAATTTGATCGCAAGTCGCGGGCAGGCCCCACTAGCACCTTGGGCTACCTCGAGGGCAGAGAGGCAGTCAGCTACAATGATCAAGGACTTGAGCTTATCAGGCGTCGACTCCACAAATTCAATGGCCCCTTGTAGGACCATCAAGATTGCTTCAACTTCTGCCCTATAGGCAGTCTGATCTTCCCCTGGTAATCCGGCCGTGATCTGAATGCCTGCACCCGGGAACACGAGAGCATATGCGGCAACATCCATTTGCATGGAACCATCCGTGGCCACACAACAAGTTCCATGGCGGAATTCGGTACTGGCAAAGGCTTTCACGATCTTTTGCAATGTTCTGCTTGGAGGGGTGGCAGCAGGGGCTTTTGGAAACTCAGGTAAGGCAACCGCAAGCAAGCGTTCTGCAGCTCTATTGGTCGGCAGCGCTAAACCAATTCTTTTGCGCGCTGTCTGAGGGCAATTCCACATGAGGTGCGGGCGCGAAGGCAATGCACGGCCACACATGCACTGAGCAGCTGGCTGATCCCGCTGCGTGTTTCCCAGCACATACCACACTGAACAGCCTGTTGCAAACGAAGCCTGTTGCATGAATTTGTTGTCAGCTCCCTGCCTCATTTTGCGATGACCTGCGAACAAACATTGTCTTTTGGGTGGAGGGGGAGGAAGGTCCAATCCCTGCGCCAAGCCTTCGTCTGGGGCCTCACGGTGGTGAGACCTGTTGATTCTGCCATTTTTGGGCAGCTCAGTCATCCGGAAATGTTGGTTAATCCAGTCAGTAATAATGAGCGGGTTGTCAACTCCAACATGAAAATGTCTTAGCTCACCATAGGAATCTCTGCGAACGATTGATTCAGGGCATTGATTCAATGGGGTTCGCACCGGTACCACCTGTGGGGTATATACCTCTATGGTCAACAAGGGGTTGAATGATGGATGATGGTGGGCCTGTTGGTGATCAGAAATGAGGCTTACCTCTCCAAAGGTAGCAAGGATTTTTCGTGGAATTCTTGGAGTTGGAGTGCCTGCGGAGTTTGAAGAACTTGTCGATTTTTGCCTGTCCTCAAGTCACCTGTCCTCAAGTGCGCAGATCAAGCGAAAGCCTCAAGGATGTGATTCCACTCAACCGATGGAAGCTTCAAAGCTCGGATGACACATGACTGTCCGAAAAACACATGCCCCCCAATCATCCACTCTAAACCATCTATAGCACCTATCCAACCCTAACTTCGGGGTCCCCGGCTTAAGAACCCCCATGAAGTCCCCATCATCTCCACTGCGTCCGCTCTCCAGGAGCTTTGGCCACAGATCTCCACGCAGGGACCTATGAACGTCTGGGTGTCGTGGCTGGCGATCGCCGCGCTGACGGAGTTCCAGGGGACTAGTTGCGGGACCTGGGCAACAGCTGGATATCACCCAGTTTTACTTGGCAAATCCGCTGAAAATGACTGGACTTCTGGTTGATGTTGGGCTGTTAGCGACCGAAATGTCATGTTGCTGCCAGTTTATCCGGCTGCTGAGGGAAAGCTCCTGGTCAGCGCACCATTTCTGTGTAAATAGTGTTAATCGATCCTTGTTCAGGGCATGGGGCCGAAGGCTCGCTTTTAGCCCTTGGCTAAACTCACAGAAAAGGCGATGGAGGAGGATCCTTGCAGTCTTGGGTGCCAGAATCTGCACTCGCAAAATAAAACCAATTTCGCCCATGCACTGGTGGCAATACTATGTCAAGTCAGCTGACCAGGAAACACATAGGTGTAACATGTGGGTACCCTCCAACCAGAAAAATTCCATACTCAACTTGTCATGGATATAGATCGGAATGGTTTAGGGTTCCCTGGTCTTGTCCGTCGGTTTCTGTCCCTATGCCACTGTCACTAATTATTATAGAAGCCTCTGACCGTTGTTAGCCACCAACAAGGATGATGAACCACTGATTGACCATCATGCACCACATGATCAAGCATCAATAAGCATATGTTTCCAATATTACGAGATGAGCCATCATGAACAATCAAACAACCATCCATGAACCATCATCAGCCACCACAAACCATCTTTACCCACTGATTGACGACCAACTGAACCATGATCGACCAGCAGCTCAAAGTCGGTCAATCACCATCAGCCATCATCAACCATCACCAGCAATCATCAACCATCATCATACCATCATCATACATACCTTACCATCGTCATCAACCATATCATATCATCATCATATCATCTTCATACCATCTTCAAGCATCATCAGTCTACCATCTCGCCATTGATTCCCTTAGTTACCTTAGCCACGACTTAGTCATCAACCTTCAACTCGCCCTTGGTTACCTTAGCCTTGGCACCCTCCACCGGACCTCCCCAGGTGGTGAAGCCCGGGAGCAGCTCCAAGGGCTCCGGTGTCTTGTGCCACTTGGAGCAGCGCCAGCTCCACCGATGGCCAGGGGGAGGGTCCCTGGGATCAACCTGTCATTGACCTGTGGTTCACCAGGGGTTACCCAGTGGTAACCTGTTATTAACCTGTTATTGATTTAAATAACTAGATATTAGCATATATTGTTTCAACAAGTCACGAGTCATTGAGCTTTTAATATCTTTTAATCTGTTTTTGATTTGTTATTCGAACAGCTAGTAGCCTGTCATTGATCCGTTCTTAGCAGGCTATTAACCAGTTACTAATCTCTTGTATTAAGTAGTTTTCACCCAGTGTTAAACTGTTTCTAACCAGTTATTAACCAGTTGTCGACCGGTTTTTCAACCTGGTCTTGACCTGTCATTGACCAGTTATTAGCCAGTTATCCTGATCACAACAACTAGTTTTTTTTCCTGATGGATTTCTTGATATCAATATGAGGTCGTTATGAGCCATCCAGTTGGTGGTAGCCATCCAGTTGGTGGTATCATTCGTTGATTATCGTTGCTGATGCAGTAGAATGGTCCATGACGAATCGAGAACAATCAGCTGGCTACAAGCTGATCTACGGATTGCAGACGGTATGATATCCCTGGGAGCTTGATGCTTGCTAACGATGGAGCTTGATTCAAAGCGGGCGCAAACATGCGGCAAAGCACAGCAGTTAACGGCAACTCATCCGCGAGCACCTCGGTGGCCCTGAGGCATGGATTCCCTGCCAGAGGTCTTGCACCACTGTAAGATCACGTCCAATCGGATCGTGCAGAAGTGACCACGACAGGGGGCGATGTGGGAGCAGGGGATGATGAAATGGTAGAGTTATGATTTATGTAGGTTTTGTGTGATCAATTGCATCTAATTTTTTCCGTGATTTGTAGATTTTCTGTGGTGTGAACAGTTTTCCCGTTTTTTTTTTGAAAGTAACGCTGTAACTGGCTATAACCATTTATAGCCATCTAAAGCCACCATTCATGAGTCCTGAGTCCCAAAACATTCTACCAGTCAGAAGTTCAGAAGGGCTTGATGGCAAGCTGATGTTGACCAGCATCAGCAAGTGCATTTGATCAATTCTCCAATCTGTTGGGAATCATGTTGGGTGAGATGGCAAGGGTTCCATATGCAAGGATTCCCCATATGTTGGGTGTGATGGCAAGGATTCCCATGGGTGAGGTGGCAGGATTTCGGGTTTTCTGTGGTTTGCAAATGATATTCCAGAAACTTGGTGGAGGAACTGATGGAACGATGGATTGTTCCACACCACTGACTTTTGTAAGTAGGGCCAGTTGCAAGTGCCGATTTGGAACACCAGTTTATTAATCACCATGAGTCAACAATATTGACCGATAGTTTATTTCACCACCACTCATGTCAATAAATATAGTTCGTTGAACATTTGCCACCACATGCCACCACCAATCATTATTAGCTTATCAACCACCAATCATGATTTAACCGCTACTATTTCATGCGGACATCACCTGAGCCACCACCGCCCCAGCACCACCGCCACGGGAGGTACATCGAGCGGCCCCTGCTGCTCTTCAGCGGCCGGAAGTTCGACCTTCGGCAGTGGGTCTTGGTGAGATCCTTCCGTCCCTTGAAGGCGTGCGGAGTTGGAGGATCCGCCGATGGCAGGGTTCGGAGTCAGCTATGGTGAGCAACTGGTCAATGACTGGTGGGAAGCTGGTTAAGAAGAGGTCAATCAGTGGTTCATGAGTAGTTAGTGGCTGATTAACAACGGTCAGTAGTTGGTTAGAAATCTCATTGGCAGCCAAAAGTTTGTCCCCCTTGCGGCTCTTAACCATAGTCATTGACCACTTACTAGGTGGAATGATCATCCAGGAAGCCGCGAGTCACATGCGAAGTTTCTTCGGGAGGGTTTCGTTCCAGGGGCATTTTGAAACACTACCTGGAAGCATCGAAGAACAAGGACGTTGAGGAGGGAAACAGCTGATTTGGAAGCACCACAGTTTAGGGAACCCATCGGTCATTGGTCATCGCTTGGGCACCCCGGGGACACCCTTTCGGGCTTTGTGGGAGCCACCTGGATGGTGCGAGAAAACATGGGAGTTTCAATTCGGGCTGCTTGGAATCTGAAAAAAATGACTGGGTCTATGGCCACAACCCCAAAACGCATCTATACTCATTTGATTCCATAATATGTCTAAAGGACTGTATCTACCTATATCTCTATGTGTTCATGCATGTGTTGGCATTTATTTGCGACATGCGTGATAGTTTCTGCTATTATTTGGCAGTACCTTCCCCAAATGGGTATCTTTTCCATGGAGCTTGCTGATTTTGGACGGGGGGTGGTAGGGATACCTCACGTGAACGGACCCATATCGTGACCATAGCTACTTGTCACAGCTGGGCAGGTGTACATGTTCTCTTCGTGCTATTTGAGCCTTGGATAGAGGTCATGGGCTGTTGGTTGGGTGGGAGTGATCTGGAGCCAGGGGTATCCCGCTTGATCCCTTTAAAGGGGGTGCTAAGGAGCGACCAGGGGTGTTCTAACGAAATGGTAGTCGTAGGATTTGGCTACAGGGAAGATACCAGGAACATCAGTGCAAGACAAGCACCACACCCTTTCCGGACCCTGAGCTCAGTGGTGGAACTATTTCCAAAACATGGAATGTGGCTGGCTGGAAAGGCTTTGTTGATTGTACTAAGGGTTCGCTAACCATGTTTACCAATGATCAATGATGGTTCACCAAGTTTTTAGCCTTTGGACCTAGGCACTGTTGATTCTCCCGGCTAAAACCTATCAACACTGTGCCACCATTGGTATTTTACCAATCCGCCACCATGATGTCAAGGGTGAGGAGTTCAAAACGAGGGAGTCAAGCTGCTGGTGCCGCGCATATACATAGTTGTAGGAGCCTTTAGGGCTACCCTGGTAGTACAGGAGCATCACAGCATCACGTGAGTCATAAAGAACTATCCCCAAAATAGTTAGGTGAACATCCCAACAAAGACGGGTTTGATCATTTCCTGGACGTTCACTAGGGCTACACGGTCTTGACCAACCGTATCATATGTTGAATCTTGTTGCTTAGTCAACCTTCCCATTAACCAACTATCATCCACCATTCTTAACCAGCCCTTGAGCCTCGGTCCTTGCAAGAGGCAGAAAAAACCGTTCTTAACCACTCGGTCAAGCTTATTAAACATCACTAGCCACCCATTGGACCATCCAACCAGCTCATTCACCAGCTTGACCATCCAACCGCTTAGCACCAACGGCCATGGTCGCAGCGGCTCAGGCGCCTGTGCAACGAGCCCTACGACCTCGGCGACTTGGACAACCGCCAGCGGCACATCTCCAACTGGTGGGGGCACCTGGACATCCAGCAGCTTCTGGGGATGGGCCCTGGTGGTAGTAGCAACCACCAGTGACAGGGGGATGATGCCCAAGGACATGTGAAGGATAGGGTGAAGCCGGTGGGGTGAATGATGGAGTAATTGGGCGTCAACAGTGGTTAACAAGCAGGTCAACAGGCTGATAGCCCGCAAAAAGAAACAAGAATCGCTGATCATTGACGCTTGGCGGTTGGTGATGGCCGACAGCGGTTCAAGCAAGACTAGCAGTCGCACGTTGCAGCCATCCTGACACGAAGTCACCGCATTGGCTATGACTCGTGCTATGCGCAGCAGCCGCCTGTCTGTGGTCGCCGCTTTGGTTGCTGCACTTTGGGCAGTGCAGGCGTTTGTTGCACCACGGCCTCCTCAAGCCGCACCCGAGGCCACACGGGTGGTCTCGGCTTCTGGAACGAAGACCGTGGAGGCGCAAGCCGACAGCATCCGTGCCACGGTGCTTGGCGTTTGGGCCATCGCAGGCCTTTCTGCAATGGCCCGTACCAGACTGCGGGCCGAGGCGAAAGAGTCAGCAAAGGAGACCGAAGCTGAGCAGAAGAAGCCCTTCAACGTTTGGGAACCTGACACCTACGGCAATATTTCCATGGACGACGTCAAGAAATATGGTGCCGCTGGAACCTTGTCGTACGTGATCACGGAGCTCCTCTTCTGGGCCATTGCCTTTCCCACCGAGTGCATTGTGTACCTGAACACCGCCGGCCACTGGCCCGACTTCAGCAAGCCTGAGGAGAGCGCAGCGGTCTTTGGCCTGGTCTTTGCAGCCTCCAACATTGCTCGGTTGTTGCTCCCACTGCGATTTGGTGCCGCTTTGGCCATGGCACCTTGGGTGGATGAGAACATCATGCAGAAATTCTTTAAAAAGGAGGAGGCCACGGAAGGCGCATAAGTGAACCGCTGACAGACTTTGCACCGGGCATGTTGCGGCAAGGTCCGCACCCAGGCCAGTTTTCCACCGCCTGAATGGCCAACTTGGTGGTTTCACGCTATGTCTTGTGACGTTGGTTGTTGTCCTTGTGTTGGCCATTTCTTAAAACGGTGATATTGGCTGTAGCCCATATTTTCGCCAGCCGAGCCAGCAGCATCATGGATGCTGAAGTTCCGGCTCTGCCTGGCCCTCTCAGCTAAGCTGGAACAGACTTTTGTGAAGAGAACTGTGTTGCAGTAAAGCGTTGCACCCCATAGACCCTTTGAACAGTGAAGAAAGTTCGGGCAGCGTGGCAATGCGTGGCATGGATGTTCCTGGCTACCGAGACACACCTCCACCAACCCATATCCAATGGACATCAATGCCCGCTTCCGTAAACTTCCGTACCAACCTATGCTCCAGTAGAACAAAATATACCGCGGAATGTTGGCCAATAAACGATGAAGTGGCATATTCCATGCAACTGACCCGGATGGATGGTTCTTAATTCATTGCAATGTTGAATCATCAATTATGCTCAACGATGGTTGGCAACGATCAATTGTAAGAGTTAAGAAAGCAGAAGAAATGCCTAAACCTGGCTGTTCTTTTGGATGGATTTGGGGCTCAATCATTGGCTTCCTGCTTGTCCCTCCAGAACAACCAGTCAGGTCACACCCATTTTCTGGCGGTTGAAGTGTTCTCCACTTAGCCTTTTTTGTCTTTCCTTGCAAGTGACGTCGTTTCCATGACATAAGCTTGTTTCCATAGCGACTTGTCACACCCATCCTCAGGTCCTTCCTTGCAAGTAGTGTGCCATCATGTCACTTTCTGTGGCTTCAAATTGGTTGATATTCTGTAGTGCATGGTAGCTCCCGCTGACTTGTGCTTGATGACCCCGATCCTAGGAAAGAGAGAGAACACCAGGGTACTGCATGGCACCATTCACCATGGAAGCACCACAACCACCCCAAGCACCACAACCACCCAGCCATCCACACGTCATCCATGGTCATCCTCCGCCCAGGTCGGTGAACAAGCGCGGCAAGCACGTGTCCGACGGCGCGGTGGCCAGCCTGGTGGAGTTCCGGGAGGTCCTGGAGATGATCACGGGACGAGGCACGCACCTCGGGCGGACCCCGATCCCCCTGCCACCGTCAGTCGTGTGGCTGGCTTCGCCTCAACCGAATGGGGGACCCTGGGTAGTCCCATGGGCTACTGCATGGCACGTGTTTGGTGGTGGAGTTGAGCTGACAATGATAGAGAATAGCATGGAAACAAGATAGTATATGATAGTATATCATGAACATATGATGACAATACCTATCAACCAGTGGATTTCATGGGTACTCAAAAACTGCAGCTGGATGCTTCCCCAGGCAGTTACTGGGAAGAGGAGCTGATTCCCCAGCTGAAGACCTGCATCATCCAGACGCTTCAAGCGGTTGAGCCCAACATCCTCCAAAGGTGGGGCATGGAGGGAGGTGGTGCGACCTCAGGTAGTGGGGCTGCCGTGGAAAAGGGGTTGGATGGATGTGGGTAGCAAATTTTGGTAGCTATAATAATAGATACGGATAGATACTTACATAGACTTATGGCATACTTATCATATCCTATCATCATGAGAGCTGATGAAATTCTACCAGGGACCTATGATTTCAATGGAAACCGATATGCCCTATGATACCATATGACTCCGAAAGAATGCTATACTGCAGGGGCTATAGGTGCCATGTGTCTTCCTTGGATCGTCCACTTCTCAAGTGCACCGGCAGTGCGCTGGTTGCCACACCGTCCCTGGTTCCAAGCGCCATGCCAGCGCCCATGCGACGTGGCCTTCTGACCTTGGCCCTGCTCGGCACCTGGCTGAGCTGCTGGGTGTCTCCCAGCCGCGACCGCAGCGCGGTGTCGCGTCCGGCGACCGCGGCGGCGCTGTCGGAGCGCAGCGTGGCGGACCTCCGGTGGTCCTTGCTGCGCATGGCCGCCGCGTTGGACCGGGGACAGGCCTACAATCCAACCAGTGGAGCCTACTACGCCGAACGCATGGAAGTAGCACGTGAACTGCTGGATGAGTTGCTGCAACGGCCTTCCAAGAATTTTACCTTGGAAGATTTGGATGGCGAGTGGGAGCTAGTCTTTTCCACCGTGAAACACGGGATTTTTCGCTCCTCGCCCTTTTTTCTGGCCGTGCAGGAAGCTTTTGGTAATCAAGAAAGTTCAGAGTTGTTCTTCAAGCTCCACGAGTTACAGGTGATGTCTTGGGGTGCTTCCAAGGTAGGCCGTGTGGCTCAATACATTAACAGCACCGAGGGACTTCTGTACAGCGAGTTTGACACTTCCCTGCTGTCCATGACGGTGATTCCCATCGTGGGCTTCTGGAAGTTGCTTCCAACCTTTGGAGGCTGCGTGGTGACAGTGTCCAACATCACCTTGGTGGAGAACAAGATCAACATGGAGGTCCAATACACCAAGGCCAAGGAGGTTCCGGGCCTGACGCCCCTCTCGGATTTCGTCATGGACAAGGAAGTGCCGGTGAATTCGGTGTGGAAGATGCTCCCCTGGAACGGTGGCCGTGCACCCACGTGCAGTGTGGAGATCAAGTATCTGGATGACGAGATGCGAATCGTGGCGGATCGCGATGGTGAACTCTTCGTGTACATGCGCCCGGTGGACCCAAGGGGCCTGTGATCGCGACAAGAAAAACGTGCGCTCGATCGTACGGTTGTCAGTGGTCGGTTTCCCATGAATCAACGAGTTGCAAGTTTAGAGTTTAGAGCTTGGTCAGTATGTACCACTGGGCCTATGGTTGGCATGTGAATGCATGTGATGAGTAGTGCGTTGACCTTTGTCCTTTAAGTGATATGATTGATACTGTATGGTCCGGGGGCATTGCCACTTGCTTTATCTCGGAGATTCTGAGGTTGCAATCGGGAATCCACACAAGAACTCAGAGCAAGAAATGACACTGACTTCCTCTTGCCGACCCACACCCCAACCAACCCCTTCCCCAAATTCTCACCATTGTCATTTATGCAGCTCGCGAAGCCCACAACCCCAAAGGAATCACCCACTGCAGCCAACCAGTTGTCCCCGCCATGAGCTACGCACCAAAATGACTATGGATCATTCCTGGCAATTATATAATTCATCCTGGTTGGTGGTTTTTACGAATTTTCCTACAGTGATTATTAACAAGTGGCTGATTGACTAGCATGTTTCATAGGGTGGCTCAACCACCTACTGTACCAGGATCACAATATTTAATGGTTATTCACATCCAAACCGGGCAAATAGTTGAACTAATTTAACGTTAACGTTCGGATGTTCACAGCCACATGGATCAATGGTAGGTAACATGGCCAGCCACCAGTAACACGGCAACCACCAGTGAAGCCAAAAATCAAGCTCCAAATTTGCGAAACTCACCTGTGAGGGTTTTGAATGTTGACTCGTTGGCTACAAAGTGGGCCCCCAACCACTGAACTAAGTTGGTTTACAACTAACTTAACTAGGGTGATTCCTGCCAGGTATAGGGGGTTATAACCCAACTTATAACTACTGGGGGCCCACATTGTAAGCATTTGGATGTCTCCGGGCATCGTGGTGGCGGTTGCCGGTTCGGGTGCCCGGCGCAGCCCGGGTCGCGGTATCAGATCAGAGAGCTTCGAGTTGTACGGCTTCGACTTCTTGATCTCTGAGGATCTCCGTCCTTGGCCCCTTGGTCGCTGCCATGACGTGGGGTTGGGATATTGCTGGGGAAGACGGTTGGACAACTGCTGTGTTCTTTGGCTGACTGGTTGGGCTTAACACATAGTCACAGGTGCACAGATAAGAGAGATGTACTGTAGCTTCTTCAGATTCTTGAAGGCTATAGATAACTTTGAAACGTATGCATAATTTGAAGATGTTGCGAGACTTTGTGCAAAGAATCTTCTTCGCATAGATTCAGTGGCTTCATTTGGCAGTGGGTCAAAACCCTTAGTCCCCCTGGTTCCCCATTGTTAACCATTGTTTTCCTTATAAGATGATGGGTTATTATCCCCCATTATTGTTGGTTAACTGCTTGACCCATAGCCATATATAGCTGGTATATCCCCTATAGTTGCTAGTTGTTATCCCCTATTATTAACCAGCTAAACCAGCTAGAAATCACCACTGGTTGCTTGGTTAACTGCTTGACCCAGCCCGCCATTTTCTTCAGGATCTTGGGGCGTTTTTCACGGGGAACGAGAGCGGGCGAAAGCTCCTCTTGGATCGAGGTTGTTGGAGGTGAATCTCAGTCCCGCCTGCGAGTCGCGCACACTTTGGATGTCGGAGATGTTGCAGCGCAGCTGGGCCGTTACTCATGGCGCAGGGAAGGGCTCAGCAGATCTCAGCGGCACGTGGGGATTGATATGGGTTGATGGGGATCGTTATACATATCCATGGCCAGCAAGAGCCAGCAATTGTTGAGCAACAGCCAGTGATCTGTCGATCACTGCTAGCCAAGAGAGAATGATGAGGCCCCAATAACCGGCGACAATGGCATAGCGATGAATTTGACCAATAGTCCATATGATGGTATCAGAGTCAGCAGTCATTGTCAACAATGCTACCGGATAGCAGATGGATAACTAGGTTTTGTGCGTGGATACGGTTGTGGCCCCATATCATGTTCCCAACTTTTCCCTCTTTCCAACAAAGAATTGCCCAACCGAGAGCTCGCGCTGAGCGGGGGAGATTGCCTGTTCATTTCGCGTCCCCTCAATCTGAGGGTCTTGGTTGCTGATGGCGCTGGAGAGAGAGAGAACCGAGTACTGCGAGATTTACTGTATGTCAACAACCATGGAACTATTATTAACCATCATGTTTAACCACTATATAGCTATAAACATCATTTCGTTAAGTGTTGTTGCATGTCTGTAAACTTTGGAGATCAGTGGATCCGTGGGAAGTAGCAAAAAATGTCATAGGAACACCTGGTATGCAATCAGTTTATTCACTAACACGGTTGCGTGTGGCTTGTTTTGAAACTCACCCACCTGCTGCTATTGCTCATCACTGGCTGTTGACCCTAGAATCAACCATCATCATCATCATCATCATCATCATCATCATCATCATCATCATCATCCCTCCGCGTCAGCCATCATTCTCCATCACTGGCCACGCGGAGGCATGGCTTCGAGGTTGGTGGAGCTTCTGCTCCAAGGATCGGCGGTGTTCGGCGCTCGTGGTTGCTGTCCAAACGGTAGAAGTTGGTGATTAGTCATGGCCGATGATGATGGCTATAGTGGACAGCTATGGTCAACAATGACCAGTAGAAGTTGGGCCAACAACGGTAGAAGTTGGTCAACCATCTTATGACACTTATGGTTCATAAGGTGACTATACCAGCACATCCAAGAACCCTTGAAAACGTAGTATCTTGAGAAAACACGGTGTTTTCAACAAAAACACCATGTTTTGTTCAAGCCTAAAATGCCTACGGGTTTCTACGGGTTTCTACGGGTTTTCTACGGGTTTTCCGCGGCTTTTCTACGGGTTCAATTTCTCAAAATACGGTGTTTTCCTTAAGGCACCATGTATTTGGTCAAGTGGAGCAAAAACATGATGTTTTCCAGCAGGCACGACAAATTCATAGGTTCTTGGCTGTCTAGGTAGTGGAACTATGACAAGTTGGCTAAAGTTCTGACAGCTATAAGATCACCATTAACCACTATGCCCATGAAGCTATTAGAGTCGATCATCAGAGGAGTCGTTACGTGTCGCAACATGTCGCAACCACCACTGGTGGAGTCTGATCGGCTCCTGTTAGGCTCCCTGACGCCCGACGGCCACGAGCCCGACTGGCTGCTGATCGCCGACGAGACGCAGGAGGCGCCGGAGGATGCGATGTCGCCGGTACCGGTGCTGCTTGGACGCCGCGGGTGGTGGATGGGGTGCCATGCAGCTGGGTACCAGGAGGCTGTAAGCAATTAACGGCTGGTGAAGGATGGGTTAATTGATGGTTGATCGATGGTTAGTTGATGATTGATTGATGGTTGAATTGATGGGTCAATTTCTGGTGAACTGGTGTGTTGATAATGTCGAGAAGATCGATGAGATGCAGCTTTTTGAACTGGCTAAAAAGAATCAATCATGGATCCACCAGCGCAGACCATGGTGAATCATGCGTTGCCTCAATCATAGAGCACGTCGGAACCAGCTGCTGCCTGATCTGTGCGATGGTTTGTTGCCGAGCAAACCGGTGGACATACGCAAACATTAGTGGCTAGAATGCCTGCACAGCATGGAATTACAGACATAAGCACCTACATAATAAACAGTCGCACATGTAGAAACAAGGGCATTTTTCCCGTCATTTTTGTAGAAACCATCAAAAACAAACTCATTAAACTTATTTCTTCCTAAAGTCCCAGACATCAACGCACCCCTTCTTCCGTGACCATTTCCAGCCTCCAAGGTGTGAGGAAGGCAAGTGCAAGGACAACACCCTGGACTTGGCCGATACCTGGGGAAGGGCCTCGAACTTCGCTTGCAAGTTGCCCAATGTTTCTGTTGCCGGCTTGCTGTCGTTGTTGCTGGTGCTCTTGTGGTGGAGGGGGGTTTGCTGCTGCTTTCCGCTACTGTTGTTGTTGTTCTTCTTCTTCTTCTTGTTGTTGTTGTTGTTGCTGCTGCTTGGTGGTGATGTCCTAGGGAGTCGCAAAAACGTGGAAGATGTGAATGAAAAGAGCATGCCAGAATAGTCCTGCTGGAAGCTCAAAGGAGTTGGGAAGCCGTAGGACCAAATGATGCAACTCATGATACCTCACCCGACAGCATTGGCAACCCTTGGCTGTCATCCTGTGCAACCTGAGACCACAGGGTTGGGAAAATAACTTGATGGGAGGAACGTGATTTATAGCAGTCACATAGCAATGAAATGGACCATTCCTGCAGGGCCGACCTCCAGTGTGTGGTCATGTGTGTGGTGGTGGATCCAAGCTACTGTAGTGTTGATGGCCACCGAAACCTTTGATTTTTGAAAGGTGTTTGATGGGTCACATGGAATCAGCATGCAGGGCAACGTCAATCCCCAACTGATTATAGACGGATATAGATGGATCAAATCATCCCAGCCTCTATGGGTGGAGCATTCACTCTCGGCAAACTGATTCGATGAACCTGGCATTTGCACCACTTCCTGGCCACCCGACCAACTATTGCTGGAGCCCGGTGATTATCGCATAAGATACTCACCGCAGAGAAGCAGTAATAAACTGCTGGCATCCCTTGTTCCTGATTTGCGCCATGTCATTTGCAAAGAAGCTCGGACAGGCAGCCTTCACAGCTCAGAAATCCTGTCGTGACCAATGGATTGAGGAGATTCTGGCAAAATTTATGCCCAAGTGTGAGGCAGCAGCAGCGCGGGGTGAATGTGCATGTGTGATAGAAGTGGATCCTCCAGCTCTAGCACGTGACGTGGCCATGGAGCACTTGAGATTCAAACTCACCAACCTTGGCTTTGAGACGAGCTCGGTTGAGTGGGGAGTGACATGGCGCAGCGCGACCGCTTCCACCACAGCAGGGTCTGAGATGATCGATATCATCCACATTTCGGTCGAGTGGGAACTGAGCGGCAGCTCTGACGCAGAGAAGGAAAATAGCACCCTGCAAAGCATGGAGGGCAACTGCCCCATCTGCCACGAAAAGCGCTGCATCGTGGTTCTTGTGCCTTGTGGGCACACCGTGTGCAAGCAGTGCCACGGATCCTGCCAGCTCCGTCAGTGCCCCATGTGTCGCGAGACCTTGACAGGTGCGACTAGGGCTCTCTTCATGGGATGAGGGTGCTGGGCTGGCAGCACGGAAAGCGTTACATTTGGTAGTCTGGCTGTGTGTGGTTTCTATGAGGGCTGCCCCAGAGATGAAGTGAGCAGCTTGAGGGCGAGTCATTCCATCCTACCGGCTTGCATGGTGGGCTGGAATACCTTATTACTATAAGTAATATCAAAAGTGTTAGAATGTATTATAGGAAGATAGACGGGACGTATCAATTATGCATGTTCTATAGGCATTTCACAAGAATATGCCCTGGCGAGCCGACCACTTGAATTGCAAAGTGGCTTTGGCAGGCATTCCGCCGGCAGAACAGCCGTAATTGGAGACAATGATTTGCCCAAAAAAAGGCGGCTGCAGCTTGCCCTCCCAAGATCTGGAGTATGATGCTCAGCATCACTTAATACTGGCTACTCTTCACTTAGTGATGGTAAACTATGGTTCATTTGATTGTTTAGAGGGGTTCTTTCTGGTTTGGAGAATCTACCAATCTTTAGAGAACATTCAAACGCTTTTTCATGGCCAGTTGCTTGCTTTGTAGGCCCTTCTCATCAATCATTACCATTGTGACCATCCTGAACCATCACCCACCATCGAACCGTTTCAAACCACCACCAACCACCCATCATTTGTCATCATTGCTAACCATGATCAACCTTGATTAACGCTGGCAAGTGCCCCTTAATGTCTACCAGCACTTGGCTTCGAGAGACTCTCTCCAGCAGCTCCTGATGTCAGCTGGGCTGCCACCAGCCGTGCCCCGCGCGCCGAGGAGTCTGACGGTGCTGGGGAAGTCGGTGTCGCGTCGCTTCCTGCGGCGCCTGGATCTGCTCTGGCGCCGTAACGAGGCGCAGGTGTTGATGGCGAAGGTCTGGCGCGGCCACGCGGTGCGCCGGCAGATGCGGAGAGAACGCTGGCGCATGGCGGCCCTGGTGCGGGGTGGGTAGGGGTTGGGGGTTGGGGGTTGGGTATGGGTGGGTGGGATGGTTGGGGATGGTGCTATCATGTGCTATCATTAGCCACAATTAACACCTGATCAACCTGCACCATGACCATCCATTCCTGTTTGCTATCGCTATCTACCACTAATCATGACCATTCATCAACCAGCAGCATATTGATTCTCGGCACAAATTATGTATTTTCAACCATGCTTGTAACATCGTTCCCCCAAGAGTAACATCAAGCATTACAATCATGGGTGCCATGGTTGATATGAATATTGTTTACACCCATACACACACATTTGCATATGTATGTTATTTATCGATCTCATTATGCCATGCAATGGGTTGGTTATATCATGTTTATCATTGAATGTTTTCATGGTTGGCTGGCACTTGGTGGATTTTTTTTATCGTTTAACAATTCTCACATGGTGTTCAATCACCCATGTTCTTTTATATTTTTTTGGGGGGGCTATACCCATCAAAACAGAATGGTGACCCCTGGTTATAAGTTGGCAACCCAGCTCAGTATAGAAATTTCATGTGATATCTACCATAACTGCTGGTTACCCTAGTTGTAAGCAAAGTCACTGGGTGTTACCACTCTGTAGCCGTTGCTTGTGCACCCCCCCGTAGAATGTAACCTGCCATATTAACCCCTATTATATATCCCTATTGTTAAGAATTGTTAAGCACTATTGACTATTGCTATGATTCTCATTCTTAATATCTTAATAACATTGTTTTAAACCATCATTAACCATACATTATGAACCATATTTATTATCAACCATTATTAACCCATGGTTAACCAAAAACCATTATCATCGTTCCAATTTTTGAATAGATTTGCAAAAATAATCATAGATTAGCCATGAATCATTCATCATTAATTATTGTTAATAAGCATTCTCAACCATTATTATCCATTACTAGCCAATAACCACTCTGAAATAAGCATGGCATTCCCATATTTGATAATGCTTATACTAGCCATAATGGCCTATTTATTGTCAACCCAGTAACCATTATTAACCATTATAAACCGTTATTACTGTAACCACTACTAGCCAATATGCATTATTATTTCCATTTTAAATCGAATGATTCACCAGTCCCCCATGGCACCGTTCCGTGGATCCAGCAGCCAGGTCTTCCATCGCTGCCGTCAACGCGCCTGGCAGAACTTCCTGCGCATGGCGCTCTTTCAGCAACGGCGCCGGCCGGCGGCCCGGGAGCGCCTTGGTTCCCCCAGGGGTGGAGGAAGGGCACCGAGGTTGGCGCTGGTAGGGTGAGGGATGGCTTCAGCTAATGGTTTGATTATGGTGGTTAATGATGCTGAATGATGGTTAATTAATGATGGTTTCCAATGGTTTGTCTGACGATGATGCTTCTTTGAAGAGTGAGATTATGGTTAAGAACGGTTTTTTCAACGGTAAAATGATGATCGATGGGCGGTTTTGAATGGCCAAGAACGGTTAACAATGGTTAACCAATGGTTTTTTATGATTAACGATCCTTGATCAACTCATAGTCAATGATGGGTTAGTACCAGCAATAATGATTGACCACGGGTAAAAGCCATGATTATCCATGCTTATTTGTGGTGGTATCACCCAATAGCCCGTAGGAACCCCAATCTTACCTGTCTTCGCCGTTGGCAGCTTCAGACTGCAACTCCCATAGTATCCAAACTTGACGGTGAGTCTTGGATGTTTACGGGTGACACTGGCCACAGGTGAGCAGCCACTGTCGACGGGCCATAGTGTTAAACATTACTTGCAACATGGTGATCATGTATCATCATTTAACCGTTACTTTTAAATCTACTTTACCATCATTAGCCATCATTGCTTTAAGTTCATGTTACCATCCTTAGCCATCCTTACTCACTACCACCATTCATCATTTACCATCGTTTACCACCATTCACCATGATCCCCATGATATGGAGCTGCCCATGAGCCAACAGGGGCTATCCAGCCTCCCAGTCCTCGCAGATTCCCCAAGGATTTGCGCTTTCTCGCGGCGCTTCTTGTGTCAAAGACACTTGTTGCACGCGTGGTGGCGCAGAAGCGCCGTGAGCATTCAGAGGCACGGTGGGGCTGATGCTGAACACCAAGGGCAACCGAAGGAGTAACGATTGCCAACTTCAATTTTTTGGGCTCATCAATCTCACTTTGACCTCAATGATACAATCATCAAGAACCAGCATGCCGATCAAGGGCAGCAAGGGGCCAAGCCTATCTTTGTCTTAGGTTCATTTTTCGGCACGGCTACTTTCACTAGCATTCATTTTTGATTGTGGTTGGTAGTAATGGCTACTGATTGGTATGAATAATGCTGGAGTGATTTTGAATGGCATAATGATGATAAACAGTGGCTGGCGATGCCGCATGGCGAATGCAATAACTGCGCCATGGCAGTCAGCAGTCAATAGTTAAGAAGCCAGGCTAATAATAATCCTGGTGAATAACAATCGTTTATTAACAATGGTGAAAACAACGGCCTTTACAATGATTTATAATGGTCACCAGGTCGCTAACAGCCAATCTGTAAACTAATTTGGTACTGATCAATAATGCTGAAGAACCCTAGCGAATACTAAACAGCCCAGATAAACGACCATTGAAACCATTGATAATCATCAATAACAACAAGTCAAGTGATCCTGATTAATAAGAGATACCAACCATTAGCAAACAATCCCCAACCATTAACAAACATTCATAACCATTAATAAGCTCAAAAATAACCACAAACATCCACTAACCAGCTTAGTGGTGAACTAACCTTGGTCAACTTCCTAGAAAGAATCAACCGACGAACCAGCTTAACAGACTAAGCAGCTCAATAATCACGACCAACAAACCCAATTAACCCTAGTTAATGGCTAATTCACCCTAGTTAAAGCATGTTAAACCTCCAAACCAAGATAAACCAAGCAAATAAGCCAAGTAAAACCCTGGTTAATGGCTAATTAGCCCTACAAGTAAATAAATCAAGTCAAACCCTTGCGTTCCTCAGGTTCCTTCGCGGTCACCTGGCGCGGCTTCGTGCGCGGCAGCGGCGCCACAACGTCGCAGCGGCCAAGCTGCAGCGCTGGTGGCGCAGCGCGCAGCTCCGGCGCTGGCGCGTGGCCAAGCAACGCATCCTGCGGTGGCGCCTCGGCGGAGCCCTGGGGGGGTGCCATGGGGGTGCCATGGGGGTGCCAGGATGGGATTTTCGATGGAAACCATGGGATTTTCGCGGTTTCCATCAAAAATCTCATGGTTTCCATGATTAATGATGGTTCATGATGGTTCGTGATGGTTCATCAGTTTTTGGTTCAAAGTGATTGCCCAAATGGGGTTATAGCTTGATAAAACTTATAAGCGATGAAACTGCTGAGTAATAAGGGAATTAGAATGGATTATTGAACCTTCATGATTTCAATCATAAATAACAACCACTAATTCGTGGTATCTCCATTCATATAACCATTATTGAACCTTAGTGGATTGCATAATAAAGCCGCCATTGTAATGGATTAACGACTAGTGGTGGTAGATAACTCGTTATAATCAATCAAAAATAGTTATAGTTAAAATTTCCAGTGATATCCACCAATGTGTGGAATCATTAGTTATCTATCGTTGCACCGCCCATTAATCATTGATTATAATATTCCAGTGGTGGTACATAACTAGTTATTTCATCCCTTGGCACCCCATGGTACCATCCTTTGTCCCAGGTGGCGCACCGTGCACGGCCGACGTGTCGGCGCGGCGCGGCGGATCCAGGCGTATTCACGCGGCTGCCGGGCGCGCACACGTCACTTGGCGAAGGATGGGATGCCGGTGAAGGCTGAAGCATCCGATGGTGATGAATTGGTGCTGAATTGATGATGAATTGATGATGGTTGATGGATGGTTGATGGTTGATGGATGATGGTTGATAGATTGGAGATGGATGGTTGATGGTTGATGGATTGATGATGGATGATGGATGGTTTAGCCATGGCCAATGGTGATGAATTGATGATGAACAGTCGGTTGGATGATGATGTTGGTTCAAGGTGGTGATGCCCAATGCTTACCGGTGGTGGTCAATGGTGTTGGTTTCTGATAGTGGTGGTTGATGATGGGTGGTTCAATGGTGGATTTTTGAAGATTCATCATGATGAGTTATACTAGTAATTGACCATGGTGAATGATGGGTAAAACCATGGTTTTGGGTGGCGTTTTAATGGTTCATGGATTTTTGATGAATAGTGGTGCAATGATGCATTCTTGGTTGACTATGCTTAATGATGCGTAGTAGGAGTGGTACATGATGAAAGTTGAAAATCGATGACGGTGAAAGGTGATTACTGTAGTGATAGCTAAACTAGTGTTCATTATGGCTGGTAACCATTGGTGATTCAGTGGACGGTATTTCAATGATGGTCTAATGGTGGTTGATGGTGGGCTAAGTGTTGATGATGGTACATCACTTGTTGTATCCCGCTGAATGGCCTAATTTTGAATGCACTTGTGAATTGCGCACCATTGAGCTCGTCTACGGACATTGGACATGGCCGGAGCACGAACGAAGTTTTGTTATACAAGCATGGCATGGCACTGCATTAATTTTCATAGCACAAGAGAACACACCAGTACCCAGAAAGACATGCACTACATTGCATCCTAGGGTCCCACGTAAGATGCATGCGTACATGCTTAAACGCTTCAACACTTCCCAGAACAGAAAGAAAATATTGTGTAGCATGAGAAAAAACATGCACATAGCACACTTGCCGTGCGTACCGACGCCCCATACGCATACATGAACACACAAGTGTCCAGGCAACCATGTACAATACACATGTGCATAGATGTAGATGCATATGCTTTTTGTGTTTGTGCATTTATGCGCGCCACGCGCACGTACTGTAAGTACATGTGTACGGGCAGGTTTGGGTTAAACCATTAAACGCTTGGTGCGGATCTGGCATGGTGGCATCATAACATACATTTTTTCAGGGAAAGCCGAGCGATGCCAAGCGGAATCCCCTGATTCTTTGGTTCGTTGTGTGGCTGGTGGTTAGGAGGGAGCTACGAAGCCCAGGCTATGCCATCCTCTCTCAGCATGTGGCACGGCCTACGCGCCGGCTGTGCTTGCTACTGGCGCAAATTCGCTGGCGATGGTGGAAGACACATTGCAAGGCGATGCCCAGAAAATGGAGGAAGTGATGGTTGGTAACAGTGGTTTTGTATGGTGGATGGATGATGGTTGACTTTATGGTTGGTGGAGTTGATAGTGGTTCATCAATGATTGGTTATTGGTTACCTTTGGTTAGTGAGCGATGGGTGCTCAGCTGGTTAGTTGACAATAATAGGATGATTTTGGACGATTAGTAGTGATTAATTCATGATTGCCATGAATTGGCGTATGCCTAGTATTCCCAACCAAGATCAATCATGAAAAGATATCAGCCAGTATCAAGCGTTATGGGTCATTAATTCAGAGTATTAGCCCATCATCAGTGGTTGCACCACTAAGCAGTAGCAAACATTTTCAACTTTCATATGCATCATTGACATTCAGTATCTAAACCACCATCAGGCATTCCTATTGATCATTCTTGGTCGCATCAGCCATCAGTCTTAATCATTATCAACCATCACTATGCAGCACCAAGCTTCAATGGATCATCCTTCGCAGTACTAGCTTCAACGCACTCACGGCTCAACACTAATCACGAACGTCGACCAGTCATCACCAAGCTAATCATCACTTATAACCCCTAGTCATCACCAACCACTTATCACCACTAGCCACTAATCACTAACCACATCTAACCACTAATCAACTGGGAATCATTACCACTACTCACTCACAGCTTTGCGTCACCAGCGGATGGCAGGTTTCGGATCGCGCACTGCTGATCCAGCGCTGCTTCCGGGGATCTCTTGGGAGACGGCGCGCTCAGGAGAGATGGCTGGTGGCGTTGCCGTTGGCCATTGGGGCCTGTACCACCAGGTTTTTCAACCAGGTTTTTTGATGATGGTTAGTGCTAAGGGGATAGTAACTAACAATAGTGGTTAAACAACTACTGGTTGGTGGTTTCAAAACATTTTTTTTGTCCCAAACGTAATCATTAACAAATGGTTGGTTGACAAGCATACTTTTCATGACGGGGTGGTTCAACCACCAACCAGTTGTTTCTTGACACCGCAGGTGGGATGATGTTTGTTGACACCTGCTGATAAGCACCAACAGATTCCACAGCAGGGACTCCCGACAGCATGCACGCGTGGTCCAGGACTATGAAATTCTGCAAACGGAAGATTTAGATGTTTACAGCCTATATAAAATTTGCCCGAGCATGCATCCAGGTCACTCACCCAGTTGATTCTCTAATCTACAACGGTACCCTCAGTTTCTCAAACGTTCTGGACAATCCACCACTTCTAGATTGTTTTACCTGGCCATCAGCCAGCTATGTTTGATTCTGGATTGAAGAGCATCGGTCTCTAAGCATGGCTCTAGGGCTTAGAAATAGCCTTCGTATGGTTGGTACCATGGCTATGACATGCTTTATAGCATGCTGATGGTTCCTAGGAATCTACTCATTCCACCCCCAGTTTTTGTTCAATAGCTTGCGATTTACCCAAATATAGTGGGATTTTTGATGTGGATTACCCAATGTTATGCCAACAGTTCTTATAACTTGGATGTGTCACCCCAGTTTGTCTGCGACCATGGTTAGAATGTGGGCCCCCAGTAGTTATAGTCGTTGGGATGTCGTTGGGTTAGCTCACCCCCTATAAGTGGTAGGAATCACCCTAGTTAGTTATAAACCAACTAACCGTTCAGTGCTTGGGGGCCCACTTTGTATAGTTATAGGGGTTAAAGGGCGCTACCTGATGGTGGCTGCCAGCGGCGCCCTTGTGCTATGCCGCCCTGGGCTTAGCACGTTCTGAAGCCGCGAACGGTTCCTGGGAGGACCGAGCGTTGCTGCGCAAGATCTTGCGAAGCTGGTGTGCCAAGGCCGGACGGCCAATCAGGTGCCCACGGGTTGGTATAGCAAGATTGGGTTATGATAAATTGTTTATAGGGGTTTTTAATGGGTCATTAACCCGATAGTAACTGGAATGGTTCGTAATGGTAGATAGTAAGGAGGATTAATCAACCAGCCAATGGGGGATTTCCACCAACAAACTCATAGGGAAAATGAGCTGGTTGATAGTGGGGGAGCCAGGGGTTTATACTCAATAATAACCAATAGGGGCCATCAAGGTTAACTAACATGCATACCACTACTTAATGATTATGTTACTATGATAATGTTTAAAGGGTCATAAAAGTGGTCTATACTCATTGTTTGTATGTGTTAGTGTTATAGTAATTTTTTAACGGGGTTTTATACTCACTAATAGTGGCTAATGATAGGGGATAGTAATTCACAATAATGGTTCAACAACTATCGGTTAGTGTTGTTACTAAAAAGGGTTAATGTAGGGGTTATAATAAGGGTTCAGGTAATAATAATGGTTGCTAACCCTACAGTGACTGGAATGGTTAACAATGGTAAATAGTAAGGGGCGTAGAACACTGTTTGATAGGGTTTATATTTAATCAACAATAGTGGCTCATGATATGGGATAATTAATAGCGAACAATAATGGTTCAACAACTGTTGGCAAATGTTGTCTTTATCAGGATAAATGTAGGGGTTATAATAAGTAACTCCAAAAGTAGAGGTTAATGTAGGGGATAATTGGGTAATAATTGTCATTTCTATAGATAGTAGGGTTCAATAATAAGGGTTAATGTAGGGGTCAAAACAAGCAATAGCTACAGAATGTGCCCCCCCTCCCCCCACTTACTTAACTTGGGTTAGTTCACTAGTGCAAGTACCAGGTTTGGATGATATCATTCTCTAACTGTATTGTGAAATGGCTTGTGAACCAATTTGAAACTAAGACGTGCTACTCCAACGATGGGCAAGTGGTTCGCATATCACCAGCACCTAACCACCCATCAATCGTCAATATTGTTGGTTGATGCTCAGTGATCATGTCTCGAGCATCATTCGTATAGCCCTTAACTTATGAAAACCGAATCATGTAAACGCTTGGAGATGGCGATGGAAAAACATCCGACCACAAAGTAGCGACAATGGAAATATGTTTTTTGCCAAACTAGCTGTTTCTTTAAAAGATTCGGTTAGCCCCCGTGACTTGCATCATTTGCAAGTGCACCTGAAATAGTGAACATAAACAAGCTATTCCTTGTTCATGATAGCCATGATGTAATATGTCAACTTGAATGTTTCAATGATTTTGTATGTCAACTATGATTTTATACGATGATTTCAGCTATACAATTAACCGTATCACCTGATTTTAGCCAAAAAATAGCGCTGAAACCTCAATAGCCAGCGATTTTTCATGATTTTTCTATTTGGCCTCCATGATTTTATACCTTAACTTCCCCTCAACCCACCGGTCCAACCGCCCCAGGCGGCACCCCGCGCCTGGGCGCGTCTCCAGCTGCAGCGGTGCTGGCGCGGAGCCTTGGGGCGCGGCCACTGCGCCAGGCGAAGGAGCGCCTTGAGGATGGTGCAGTGCCCGGTGCTGCAGGGGGAGGGCCATCAGGGTGGGTGAATGATGGATGGATGGTGGATGGATGGTTGGATCAATGGATGGTTGGTTGGTTGGTTGGTGGATGGATGGTTGGTTGGTGTGTTGGTTGATGGTTCATGATGGTTGAATGATGCATGATGATGCATGGTTCACGATGATTATAATGTGGTTATATTGGACGGTGTTGGTTGAGGGCTGATTGATGGATGGATGGAGGGATTTTTGGTTGGTTGGTTGGTTAATAGATGGTTGAATGGATGGTTCAGGATGGTTCGTGATTCGCAGTGGGCACTCCCAAGTTTAGCAGAAAGGGTATCCGATGCATTTTTAAGTGTGGCTTATTGTGAAACGGATCCCTTTTCTGGTGGTTACAAGGGGTTTATTCATGACAACTTGGGGTTGATAATGGTGGTTCATCGCGGCTATTGATGATTGTTGATGCTGATTGATTCATAATTCATAGTAGTGGTTGAGCATGGTATGTTATGGTTAATCATGGAGAATCTGTGCCACAAGAAGCCACCCAAATTTGGAAGGAATTCACAACCGCCGTTTCTCAAAAGGAGAGGGTGTTCATTATCATGGATCTTCATGAACGGTGGGTAATGGTTAAGTGTTGAGTGGTTCATACTGACATGTACTGACCAACAATCAAGATAATCAAGAGTAGCACCTCGGTGTAGGTAAGCGGCTCGACAGGATGGGGTTGAGCATCAACCAGAAACTTGCCAGCTGATCTATGTCAACCCAGCTAGTCACACCAGAGAGCACCCATGATTTCTTCAATGTTCCAAAAAACAGGACTGGAACATCAACTCAGATAGACAGGGTGGATGTCACATGATGTCAAACACAACCACGAGTCGTGGATAACTTCGGTAGATTTCTGGTGTTTCACATGTGGTTAGACAGAACCTGACGGTGGTGTACCCCCAGGGTCATGTCATCCACTTGGGATGCTATGGATCCAAGTGCTTCCGCCCCCTCGCCTAGTCACAAGGTCCTTCATCCGGAGGCGCCTCTGCTGTCGGCAACGCCGCTGGCGCCGGGCGGCGCTGATCGTGCAACGAAGTGCCTTGGAGCGATGGTTCATAATGATTCATTGTCTGATGGATTGGTTTAATCATCTGGATTCCAGTTACCCATCATTGATGAGTTTTTTCAGTGGCTTTGTGATGGGTCGATGGGTTGGTAACGTATTCAGCTCATTTCAGCCATGAACCATGAACTAACCATCAAATAGGCCCTGGTCATCGCCTTGTTGTCGGGTGGACCGCCCCAGGATATCGCGGCTTCCGATGTGCCCGGCGTTTCCGGCACCTTGGCGAGGGAGGACCCTGGCTGAGACTGCTGTGGATGACTTGTTGATTGTCGATGGCAATAGAGGGACTGAATGAATGAGTTGAATAAGTTGAATAAGTTGAATAAGTTGAATGAATTAGCTGAATGAGTTGAACGAGCGCATGAGTGAGTCCGTGCGAATCAATGACTAGCTTGACCCAACAGTCCGGTACCTTGATGGATGAGTTGGCACCCGTTATTGACAAGATTTCCTTGGCAGTGTGAGACTTCGCCAGTTTGCAAACGATCATAAAATTCAATAGCAGTTACCCCTTGGCAACTCACCAAGTTGAAAGAAGACCACCTCAACAACAACAATCTGATCCACAGACAGTGACCATCTCCCAAGGCGTCCAAGCCATCTCCAACGGGCCATGGCCACCCCCATGGCCAGCCCCATGGCGGACCCCCCCGCGCCGTTGGCGCTCCCAGGCGCTGCCTTCGAACGATCTTGGCGATCCAAAGGGCATGGAGGTGCTCGGTGGCCAGGCGCGGCCGGTCGTTCGTGGCTCCCTGCGCCGCCTGGGAAGCGCAGGGGGATGAAGGGAGGAGCGCTAAGGGGTTTAGTGATGGCGAGTGATGGCGAGTGATGGTTAATGGTTGTTTATGATGTTGGGTATTGATGGTTGATGATGGTTGATGATGATTATTGATGGTTATTGATTGTTGATGATGGTTGATGATGGTGAGTGATGGTTACACCCTGGTAAACTAACATAGCTGGCTGGAAAATCACCATGTTTTCATTGAGAAACCCTGGGAAATCAGCCATAAATGGTGGATTTTCCATTTCCATGTTAGTTTACCAGAGGGTAGTGGTTGTTTATGATGTTGGTTTCTGATAGTTAATGATGGTTAATGATGGTTGATCATGGTTGATGATGTTTGATGATGGCTGATGATGTTTGATGATGGCTGATGATGGTTGATGTTGATGTTGTTGATTGATTATAGCTACCCAACCAATGGGGAACAACGGTTCAAGTACAGTGATCAATGGTCATTGACGATAGGTGTTAAATGTTGTTCATGATGGTTGTTATTGGTGAATGATGGGTCATAATGGCAGGTGTGCTGGTTGGCGACGGTTCAGCTCGCGAACAGTGATTGAAAATGGTTGGCGCTGGTTCAGCTGGCGAACAGTGATTGAAACTGAGCCAAAAAGCCTTCGCCATCAATTTCTCCCCAACAAGCAGATGTTCATCCCCAACAAAAATCCACACCAGCTCATTTCCGCCCAAAAAAGTCGGCCACTGGATTTATCCCCTAACCATTCACCAGCGATTTTGTTGGTTAAAGCCTTGACCCAGGATCCACCCCAAGGCCCAAGGGGCCCCTGGGGTCAGGTCCCACGTCACCATGGGGCGGCCGCCGTTCCCAGGGCGCGCCTGGCCCAGCTGCGGCGCTTCGCGGCGCGGCGCCGGAAGTGGCTCCACCAGGAGCCCCGTGGAACGTGGCCGCTGCGGGGCTGGGGTGATGACGCGGGGCATGGGCCTTGGTGGCACCGGGATCGACCTGGGGATAAGTGATCAAGCATTCATTAACCATTAGTTGGATCCACCAGTTGGACTGACCATTATTGATAATGATCACTTGGGGATCCATTAGTTGGATTTAGTTGGTGGTTTTGATCAACTTGGGGACTAATGGATAGTGATCAACTAATGGTGATCAAGCCAGTGGGGCTGTCTCACCTTGGATAGTTGTTCGATAATGAGTGGAAATTTGTGATCCAAGAATGGATCAGTGATCCGGGATCCAAGGTTTCGATGGCTCTCCCAGAAAGTGGGGTTATCCCACAAGGGTTTGGACTAGTGACTAAGGTATGAAATGTTGATGGATTAGGTTTGGCACCGAAATGTTGACGGGGGGCTGCTGAGTTGGTGTACCTGTACTACCAGTGATGATTGACATAGCTCGCTAGTTCAATGCCTCATTAAGCAAGGTTTTGCTTGGGGTACCACCCTGTAAGCATCACCATGGGGAATATCAGCTTAATACTATAAGATGCGCTTTTGCTTACTGTTGATTTTAGTTGTTAAGGAAGTTTTGTGAGTCACACGCCCAAGCGAACTCAAGTAACAAGAAATTCACCGTTCATCAATTTCTTGAGTTATTGGCAGGAAGGGCCACAGTACTATTTCGGATCATCACTTCTGTTTGCTGACTTGCAGGCGAGTAGTGCATTTCACTATGAGAGGTTGCGCTACCCCATCCTGAGTTCTTTTTTCGTCTTAAGCTGCCATAACAAGGTCATTTGGCTATGGGTTAAAACCCTGTACCCCCATGATGCACCATTGTCTTCCCCATGAAATTCTGGGTCTTTCTCCACCTGTAGTTGGTTGATCAATATTGACCCATATCCATTTGTTCATGTCTTGTAGGGCTTTTCATGCTTGGATCGCTGGGTGTAGTGACAGATGGTGCTGAAACGTCCAGAGCCAACCATGGACCATGGCGATATGCTGCCCCCTGTCCGACCGCGGAATCCAAGCATCCCCAAGAACTGGCCGACTGTGACTTGATCATCACCTGCTTCCAGCCATGGGAATCCAGTTCTGGGTCATTTGGGGAGTGCAATGGGGAAACCAAGAAATGATGCTGTGAACTATGCAAGATGATCACTGGTCGATTGGGGTAGCCCCAGCTATCAAGACACCACAGCATCTCGTTTTCCAAGTTTGGTAGTATATGACCCAGGCCACATCAAAACACCGGCCATTCCTTTTTGGTTCAAAACGTTCCAGCTTTATCTCGTACCTTCATGGTGAATCTAAAGACAGCGCTTGCTGATTGAAACCCTCACGCTTTGGTGAAGGGTCTGTGCAGTTCCCCCTTGTTGATTGTTGTTGGCAATGACGTTTGTCAATTAATGATGATGGTGATTCATACCGGTTGATCCTGCTCAATGCTACTTGATAGTGGGCTGGCAAATTATTTGGGCACTCAAGGCGATCGAGCTTCTTATAAGAAAAAGATCTCCCCCGTTCCCGATCCTCCCTTGCAATGGCACATGCGGGCGCTTGCCACACGGTGCTTCTCAGAAGTGATGGGATTGCGGTTGCTTGCGGGAACAATGACAGTGGACAATGCGACATTCCAGCTTTGGATGAGGGAATGTCATACGTCCAAATTTCGGCGGGCAACTCGCACACAGTGCTTCTCAGGAGCGATGGTATTGCTGTTGCATGTGGGGATGATAGCAACGGAGAATGCGACATTCCAGCTTTGGATGAGGGAATGTCATACACCCAAATTGCTGCAGGCGATAGCCACACCGTGCTTATTAGAAGTGATGGTGTCGCGGTTGCTTGCGGGGAGAACGGGCATGGCCAATGCGACATTCCAGTTTTGGATGTGGGGACGTTTTACACCCGAGTTTCTGCAGGCATCGCTCACACAGTGCTTCTCAGGAGCGATGGTATTGCTGTTGCATGTGGGGATGATAGCAACGGAGAATGCGACGTTCCAGCTTTGGATGAGGGAATGTCATACACCCAAATTGCTGCAGGCGATAGCCACACCGTGCTTATCAGAAGTGATGGTGTCGCGGTTGCTTGCGGGGAGAATGGACATGGCCAATGCGACATTCCAGTTTTGGATGAGGGAATGTCATACACCCAAGCTTCTTCCGGCTGCTCTCGCACAGTGCTTCTCAGAAGTGATGGTAGTACCGTCGTTTGCGGGTCAAATCGAAACGGAGAATGCGACATTCCAGCGTTGGACCAGGGAATGTCGTACGTTCAAGTTTCCGCAGGTGTTTACCACACAGTACTTCTCAGAAGTGATGGCGTTGCTGTTGCTTGCGGATTCAAGTTTGGTGGGCGCTGTAACATTCCATCTTTAGAGCCGGGTCAAAGCTACATCAGCGACTTTCTTGTTGATAGCGTCATTGCGTTTCAACTCGACCTTGAGTATAGTGATGATGTGTTCACACTTGTATGTTCCAGTTTGGCCGGGGAAGAAAGGCTGCGTTTAAACGCGTTTGGGTCTGACTTGGCCTGGGAAGCACACAAGCGCATTGTTTGTGCATTGGGCATAAACATTCAGAGCCTTTGCGCGGTAATGCCCGATGGGCAGCTGTTGGCCAAAGTTTGCCATGCGAATCCCGGAGTCACAGTTGCTGAACTGAATCAAACAAGCCTCCACCTTGGACGTACCGTGGGGGTGTCGAATTTGGGATTGCTTTGAACTGAATCGTTCATCATGAATCCTGATAAGCCCTTAGCTTGCCCATGTCAAGCAGAAGCTTCGTGAAGGTTGGCTGATGCGGGGCTCCCATGCCTTACAAGCCCCAAAAACATCAACCGCTGTCATGAACCAGCACCAAGATTAATCAGCATTCAGCAACCATCAATACCCGACCCGGGCCCGGTACCACTAGCAACAAACCATTCATCAAGCTTTCATCAACCTTTTGATGGTTACCTGTTATCAACTGTTTTTCATTGGTTGCATCATTCTCAATGACCTACGTTGATATACACAAGCTATCGTAAACCTTTACCTGTTGATTGCTACTCGGGTAGCTCATTTGTTAACCATTAGCCATTTGTTAAACCATCTGTTCAACCATTATTTTTTGTGAAACACTTATTAAACCATTTCTTCGCCACTATCAATTGAGTTGACGAACCATTATCAGTTGCTTGATGGTACCACGATCAGCCATGAGTGCACCCATCGATTCGTCAACCATTACATGTGCAATAGTATGCTAATACCATTCATCAACGAAGTATTGAACCACTATTAGTTGATTTTCACTTGGCATATTTGTTAATTAAGCATGAATATCATCAATGAATGCTACACGTTTCCACACCACTAGCAGTTCAGTTGATTGATGAACCACTACTACCAGAGGCAGTTGCTTTTCTTTTAACCACCACTATCATGAACCCTGAAACTAGATGCATACGCAAGTGAACCATGTTTCTTGATGATGGATACTGATGAAAAAAGCATGGCAGCTACATTGATATACAAGTGAACAACTATCATTACACTCTGGTAAACTAACATAGCAATGGAAAATCACCATGTTTTAATAGAGAAACCCTGGGAAATCAGCCATGAATGGTGGATTTTCCAGCCAGCTATGTTAGTTTACCCGAGGGTAGCTCTTCCCCATCCCCAGGAGGCGCAAATGAAGGAGGCCATTCCTGTGGTTCCTGTGCATCCTCTCGGTGCCAAGGCGCCTTGGACGCAAGGTTGAAGTGTTGAGAACAGCTACAAGGTCCTCTCGAATGTTGCAGGAACTACTGTATATGTTACTTATTAGAACTGTATGTTATTGGAAGATATTGGAAGTATATGTTAACTATCAATATCATATGTTATTGGAAATGCGTATTGGAGTGCTTGTGGATGTTTGAAGATACATTTTTACAATAGAGATTAAGAAAACAAATGCGGTTTTAAGATATGTGAAGCTATGATGTTGTCAGAAATTGTAGATGTTCAGGCTGATCAGTGCTTGGTAAATGCTTTGGTTACAGTTATGTTATGTACGATGTTTGGCTAATGTTTGGCCAAATTAATCATTGATTGATGATAAATAAACCAGTGATGAGACCAACGGACAATGAACAAAAGTGGTACATAGTTACATTGAAACAAAGAGCTTTCAGACCCTCCAGGCTTCCAGTTGCACGACCAGAAAAACCGCTATAGAGGTACCCGTTTGGGAGGACTGTCCGGCTATTGAATATTCCAGGAGGGTGACTCCTCAATGACAACTCTCAGGAGAACAAAGCGACTCTGTTGTAAGACTGGCTGCCTGTAGATACGTGTAATATGACAACAGTTGGTGATGGCCAAGCATATGTTGAGATTCATCCGGAGATAGTAATTCACCACCGAATTCTAGCAAAAGTAGTGGTGGCCTACTACTTCTGACAATGCTGAATCAGGCTTCATTTGCAACAGCATGATTATGAACCCTTATATAATCAAAAACGAATTTACCAGCAGTTTGCCGTTATCAGCTTATTGAACCATGATAATTTTGGAACCGCTAGTATAAATCAAGATCAATGTTCATGATTGTCAGCCATGACTATCATTACTCATAGATTATGAACCAAATCCTGAAGACACACTCTTCCAAACTACCCTGGAAGTGGAAAATCCATCTTTAATAAGTAGCTTACCTACAAAATCTGGTGATTTTATGTGATTTTGAGCTTTCAGGTTAGTTTGTGAGAGGATGAAGATCATCAGCTGCAGCCAAGGTTGTGCTGAAGTTGGACGAAGATGCCACGACTCAAAGCTCCGCCTTGACCTGGCTGGAGCGGCGGGGGTTGTCCTGCCATGTGGTATGGGCAGCATTCATCTGGCCAATTGTGGGGAAACATGCGGGATGTTGGTGATTGAAATGGCTGAAAATGACCGACATGGTATGGATAATGAATTTGCCGATGTCATTTGCCAATAGTTCGGCCAAACTGGAGACGTTATGATCCATGTTGAATTAATGTTAACCCAGGATTAATAAACTCCTGGTTGATCAATAGGGGGTATGCTCTACAAGCCTTGGTTTCCCTTTAAAATGGCAACCCCCCCAGTTAATCAACCAGGGGTTTATGAATTTGCTTGGTGGTTTTAAACATTTTTTTCACTAGTAATCATTAACAACTGGTTGGTTGACTAATATTTTTTCAAAAAAAGGGGTTGAAACCACCAGCCAGGGATCCTGGATTAAGATTAACGAAGGTCGTTTCGACATAGTGCCAGCTGTAGCCACAGCAGGAGACTCCTGATGCAGCTGACTCTGCTTCCTCGTCGGCCCACGCTGCGGATGAGATGGATATTTCCATTGGTCGCGGGGCTTGGGCGGTGCAGTTGGGATGTGCCAAAGGTGAAATATAGCCATACTGAATGGACTACCAGTTGTTAGCCCCACACAACCTTCCAAGGGAAAGTTTACCAGAGGGTGTTGGGTGAATTTCCTAGGAAGGCTGGATGATTTGTTGCCATTCTTCGGTCACTAGAGGAAACCCGTTGGGAGCGGTCAGGGACCCGCACATCCCCCAAATGCCAACGGAGCCATGGCAAAATGTCAGGTGCTTCATGAAATTGAGATTTTGCCATGGGTCATGACTGTATCAGCCGAAATCAGCCATTGCCAATGAGGTAAGAGAATTGAAATGCACAACTGATACTAGCAATATGGCATACATATATATATATATATAAATTTTTTGAATGAATAAATAAATAGATAAATACATAAATAAATAAATATATATATATATACTGCGGCGATCTGCTAGCACGCATGGACATGATCCGACGTAACATTTCCTTGGCAGAGTTTCCAGAGTTCACGTCAGTTTGTTGCAACACATTTCCTTGTTTAACTTTGTATCATTCAGTATCCTATCGTGTTCCTTTCTCCTTGCCGGAGTGTTCCCCATCTCCTTGCCAGATGCCGCTTGATGAGGGCAGGCTAATCACGCAAGGTGTGCATGCGAAGCCGGGTCCAATACGGATATGGCCGGATGGCGTCGCCGAAGGTCCACATGGAGGGCGCAGTCAAAATATATACAGTGATCCTTCCAGTTCATAATTGATTCTACCGCCATTATTGACACAGCTGCACGCTTGTCGCCCAAAGCTGCAGCCGACAAAGGTTTGATCGACTCGCCCAAGGATGCTGCAGACGCGAGGTGGCTGGGACAAGAGCACTGTTTCGTAACAAGATGGTAACCCGCAACGACAACCCAAGATGTATTACAACAGCATTGTTTTAATACGAGATCGGAATAATCGAAGATATCCTAAGATGGTAAGAACCCACAATGGCAACAACCCAAGATTGTAACCCAAGATGTATAACAAAAGCTGGCTATGGCACGAACAGCGATGGTAATCACACAGAACCAGCCATCAACTGTTTCGTTGCTCACCTGGTTGGTGGTCAGATTTGTCGACACAAAATGAATTTCTTGGGACTTTGGTTGGAGCTCAGCAGCGTCAACGGATATGAAGATTGGAGATGGATATCTCTTCAGAAAATACATTTGGTTGATTTATGGTTGATTTAGTAATTGTGGTCGATTAATTACGGTTGATTTTGTAATTTATGGTTGATTTGGTGATTATGGGCATATGTGTATCTCGAAAAATACGGAAAGATCTCACCCAGTTCTCCCCTTAACATAATTGAACTTCCCAACAAGACAATGGATACCAAACGAGCTGCCCTTCCAGGAGGTGTGGTAGCATGGGCGACGAGACCTTGCTCATGGCAGTCAACCTGGTGGAGGCGGCTGAAGGTCATGGTCGGTTGCTGGTCAACAGTGACGATTAATCAACCATAAATCAAGCACTATCAACCTAAAGTTGCTTGAATAGTCAACCAACGGTTGATTGTTAACCACTAGCCAACCTTAAATCAACCATTACTATCAACCATACTAATGACCATAATTAATCAACCATAATTACTAATCAACCATAAATCAACCACTAAAGGCCGTTGCTTAGCCATTAATCAACCACTATCAACCGTTGTGAAACCTTGGGGAAGCGACACCCCCCGGCAGCGGGACCCTGGTCTAGGCTGAGCTGCTTCGAGAACAACGTCTCGATTCAGGTGCAACAGGGGCCGGCGGAGGGGTCATGACTTGGGACAGTTGGGGAGTTGGGCATAGCTGGCCACAGGAAATTTGACACTTAAGAATGATATACATACTGTATGCTAGCATAGTTCAGCAATATATTTGTAGGCTTCTTAGGAAAAATCGCCTTATTGTGTGTGCGGGCATTTGAACTGATACGACGGTGAGTTGGGATTGAACCAACTTGCGATGATTCTGCTGTACCCACGGTGATTGCAATCATGATGACATGACAACGCAATAATCATCACGGCTGTTTTGAGTGGACGAAGAGAGGTTGCGCTTCATTTTTCTTCTTTTGTTGTTGTTCAGCTTCTTTCCTGTGCTAGGCTTGGGTTGGCATTATAGCGAGGCACTTCTCCGTCAACTTTTAACTTCTCGCGATGGTAGTTCCGCCATCCAACTTTGAAGGAAAGATGTTAATTACTGCAAACACCTCTCAACCTCTATGTATGGCCATTGGTCAGTATTAACCAACCAATAGTGGAGGATAATAACCAACAAGAGTAGGGGAAACACATCTATTGATCCTCCTTGGACTCCTTGGTCCTTGATCCTCCTGTAATCCTTACACCTCATCACCCAGGCCGCGCGGACGAAGCTGTTCCGGACACCGACCTTGGCGGAGCCGAGGTGCAGGCGCGGTAGCACAACCAGGCAGCGTTGAGCAGCTGGCTGAGCAGCTGGATCAGCATGATTAGAAGCAGTTAATCAACGCGATTGGAAGCGAATAAGAAGCATTAATAGTGATTAGCAGCTAATGGACCATAGTTTGCAAATAGTTTGCAGATTAGCAGCCAATCGTGATCATCTGGATTAGCAGCTAATAACCAGCTGGCCACTAGTGATTTGGACCATAGCTGGCCATTATTAGCTAACACTATTTTTGGTTAGAAGCAGCAAATGGACCATACGTTTGGCCAATAGGATTAGCTAATAGCCAGTTAAGAACCAGCTAAGAACCAGCTAGGAATCAGCAACTTGCTAACAAGCAGCTAAGAACCAGCTAATAGATGCTAATGAGCTACTAATAGTTCTTATTGTTGGTGATCAGCTAACCATCTTGGCTAATGGTCGGTATTACAATTGAGTGATAGAGATCGACCATGATTCACTTGATGAATACATCATCCTGGCGGTTGATCATTAGTAGATGATAGAGTTGTAGTTAGCAGCCACTACTTTGATTATTAGTAGAATTTATATAGTAGATTGTGATAGTAATCAGTCGATGATACTGGATCTAACATCATCAACCATCAGTTAGCAGCCATTACTCGTGACAATGGATCTTAATGCTGATGATGAATGGTAGTTTGATACCGGCTAAGAATGAGACTGACAAACTGATGGTTGCTTGTGAACAATGGTGGGTAAGAGTCATTCGCATTGGAATGGGGTTAATGAGATCAATACTGATACACCAGCTTTAGTTTAGCCACGAAGAACTGCCATCATCAACCGTAAATAACAAGCACAAGTTATTAGGTGGCTGCTGATTTACCATCTAATCCAGGGGGCTTACAATGTGGATCTCTAATTAATAGCGAAGCAACATTGATCTCCTTGGGTAACAGGATTGAAGTCGCTCAGCCGTGGATTTTCCGTTTGACGTGAACGTCTTTGTTGGTGACAGGGATTTAGGTGAAAGATGGGAGTACCACGTGGTTGATGTCAAGCAATATCAGTTGACATCAGCATTGGCTTTCCACTGATCCACCACCATCACTGAAGCATCACGGTAGCGGCCACGGCCG
>VSDK01026672.1:859879-876905 GCA_009767595.1 Symbiodinium kawagutii
GGTGCGCCCCGGGTGGCGCTGCCATTGCTGCAGCATCTGCAAGACATGGCCAGAACCTTTGATGCGCTGATGGCAGGGGCGGCCAAGACCAGGTGGGGTGGGCCAGGGAGGAGCAGGTAGCTTCAGCTGTGAATGCTGGGTGGTTAACTGGATGGCTTATACCCACGAATTCTTAGGTTTTTAGTGTTTTTGGTTATATGATTGATTGACCATATAACCACTAAAAATATATTTTTAGCAAGGGATCTATAAGCCACCAAGTTAATGTTAATCCAGGATGAAGCTAAACCCCTGGTTGATGATCATAGGGGGTATCCCCTAAAAGCCTTGGTTTTCCATTATAATGGTAACCCCCCATTTAATCAACCTGGGGTTTATTAATCCTGGGTAGGCATTAAAGTTGATGTGCGCAGTTGGTTATTGGCATGTGGTCGTTGCTCAGCATAGGAGTATTCCCGAATCATCCGATGACGCAAAAAGGTTGGGGGTCCCCTCATTGAAGAAACACCCAATATGTAGCCGTCGCAATGGTGATGGTCAATGTGACTCCTTTTGTTTGATGGTTGGGGTTCTATCTCAATGCTAATGCTCGACTTCAAGGATGCTAAGACGCTTCACCAAGTGCTATTACGATGAAGGTGGTGGAATGTGTGCGGGAGGGGCTTCAACTGAGACTCAACAGGTTGAGTCCCTTTGATCAAATACGTTGGCAATTATTGGTAAATGCCCCCGAGGAGATTTATGGTGACTCGCTGATACTGGCTGGACATTGCAACATAAATTAGGTATTGTAAATGGATAGTATGGCGATGGAGAGAGAGAGAGAGAGAGAATGCTTAAGGAGATTAATTAGAATAGTGCTATAAACTGTTTTTAATTAGTTACACATGGTAATCTCCCATGGCTTAGGTTCCTCACTCCCCATTAACAACAACTGCCTCAGCCCTGGCAAAAAATGGAGATTTCCATTATACACTTGAGAAGGCACTGCAAAAAATCCCTTTCTCCTAATCTTCATTTGTTTTGAACCCCGCTTCGGGATTGAAAACCAGGATCCAAAAGGGGGCTATTGTTGACGGGCCGCGGGGAACCATTTTGGGATTGATTGAAGCTATTTCTGGAAGTGAGTAGTGCTTGACCTCCGGCGGCCAAAAGAACCCCCGCGTGCTCGTTTGAAGCGGGCCTTGATGCTGGGAAGAACGAAGACCCACCAAAGAAATGAATTGAATTAGATAGTTGCATACTTTTATGGGGTGTTTAGGAGGAACCAGCAAGAAGAACCGATTAGTTAACCATGATAGGTCCACAACATGGTGCATATCAATCAACCACAATGAATTTATGTTAACATTCTAATCAGCCAGCATCAGCAAATTAATCAATCGCCATATTAATCAATCATACAAGTGGGCCCCCAACCACTTGTAAGTTGGTTTATAACTAACTTAGCTAGGGCTGACTACCAGTTATAGGGGGTGAACTAACCCAACTTGTAACTACTGGGGGCCCACATTGTATCACATATCAATCAGCACATTAATCAATCAGCACATTAATCAATCAACCAGCATCAGCACATGTATTTAATCAATCATATCAATCAATTATTCATCAATCAGCTATGATTAATGATTAATCAACCCCCTGTTCTCACACATGGATCCCACCCTATCAATCAATCACCATATTAATCAATCATAACAATCAATCATATCAATTTAATCAATCATAACAATCAATCATATCAATTTAATCAATCATGACAATCAATCATATCAATTTAATCAATCATATCAATCAATCATATCAATCAATGAAAGGATTCAGTTTACCCATGAATAGCTGGTGACCATCGTTGAGTCCAACCGCTGGATCTCCCGTGGGCTTCCAGGTGCGCACCGGCGGCCGTACCTGTGCCTTGGAAGGGCAGCATGGGCTGTGATGGTGGTGATGAACCCACGGGTCTATATGAGACGAGCATATGCGTAAAATCTGCATAAAATATGTATAATCACTAAAGTATGATGATGATACTGAGCAACAATGATGATGTGAAAAAATCTGTATTCATTTTCTCTGTTTAGGGGTTTGTTGAACACTTTTTTTCAAGATTTTGGGCGAAGAAGTGGGGTCAATTGAATACTTCATGTTTCATAACGGCCGGTACAAGCCATTGGGTGGGAGAGCATTTTGAGCTTCTTCATCAAGCAAGCACGGATCAATCCTTTTTCGTGGAATGGGAGAGCTGAGTAGCTCTTCGTGTTTGCTCATGTGTGAAGGCAGTGGTGGCTTCCCAGTCAAACATTTGATGCGGTCCACGCAATGAACACGCACAATGTGGTTCTACAGGAATCGCCGCTTGTATCATAAAATGCTGGATGGTTTTCATCATGATGCAGTCATTCTTATGCATCTCCCCATTCGTCCAGTTTGCCGTGTGCAAATTTATAGTTGTGAAACCCAGGGTTTTCTCACTTGGTTATTTTCCATGTCCAGGGCAATCGGCCACAGAGCAACCATTTATGCAAATCATCATCAACCTTTATCATCAAGCATTGGTTAAACTGGTTAAAAACCATCATATACCATCATAAACCGTTATGTCACTCAATGCCAAGCGTTATCAAGCACTATTAGCCATTGAGCAACCACGCCATTACAAACTATTAGGTGAATCATTTTCAACTTCATTGTCATTCCATTGAATTGTGAACCACTGTTATCTCTCAGAAGCAAGGGGTTACCCTGCAGAACCAGTGACTAACCATCATTGAAGATAGATAGATCATTACCCAATAAACGGAAATAAGCCACTGTAAATCAGCCTCGATCATGATAGAACCAGCCCATGATTGTCATGATGAGATGCTCATGCAAGTTTAGATAACGAATAAAATTGAATACACCATTTTCCTGGGCTAATTCGACATAATCAAGCATTGCATCGTCATTGACCTAGCCATATCAAACATTTCTGACTCTTAGGAAACAGGAACTCACCAAGAGTCAACCAGTATTGCACCATCCATTGATTAATTAACTGCCAATTTGCCAGTAATTATCCATCAAGAACCACTAATCACACTAATCAACCACTTACCAAACATTATGCACGATCGACGGGTCATTCATTGCCAATCAACCATTTTGCAAGTCATTGCCCACCAAAAAAACACTAATCAACCACTAAGCAACCATCAATTAGCCATGAATCAACCATCAATCAACCATTAATCAAACATAACCATTAACTTACCATTAACTAACCATTTATCAACCATGAATCAGCCATCAACTAACCATTAGTCATCCATCAACTAACCACTAGTTAGCCATTAATCAACCATGAACTTACCATTCATTAGCCATTGATTACTTAAATGAACCATTGCTTAACCATACTATCAACCATTAACTTCCCATCAACCTTCTCAAACCAGTGAACCAACCATCACCCATCACCCTGCCACGCACCTCACCATGGCGGCGACCGGCTCAGGACCCGGACCTCATCACGGGCAGCGCGCTCCGTGCTGCGCGGCGCCTGCGGCAGCAAGGTGGGGTTCCGCTGCGCTGGGGAGCGGCCAGGCGAAAGTCAGCATGAAGCAGTAACAACCAACCATTACCAGTAACCCGTAGTGGTTATTAATAACCAGCAACTAGTTTTCAACAACTAGCAGTTAATGATTAGTCATTAGTTGTTTCCAATTGGTAAATCTTGAAAACCAACATCCTTGTTAATAATTTTAAGTCATTAATTGGATGGTTAACGTTGGGTAACATTGGGTCGTTCACATTGGGTCGTTTCTTCTCATTAGTCAAATTGGAACAAATATGAGACTTTCATTTCTCAACTCAGAATCTTCAAAGGATTCATGATATTTTCTGGTCAGCTGGTCGGCTTCCTGACGCCCTCGGGACGACCACTCATTAGTAACCATTGTTAGCCACTTGATTACTATTGATGAACCACTACTTAGCCTCCTGTTTGACTGTCTAACCATCACTAACCACCATTTTATAACGATTTGCCACTGTGAACCATCCTCGTCAATTTACCAGTAGCCAACCACTAATCAACCATCTTACGACCACTAATCAATCAACCATCATTCAAACATTAGTAATCATTGTCAACCATTAGAAATCAACCACTAACCATTCTTAACCAGTCACTATTTGCCACTATCAATCATGGTCAACCATTGTTAGCCACTACCTAACCACTACTTAGCCTCATGTTTAACCTTCACTAACCACTCATTAGAACCATTTCACAGGCACCATTCAGCCATCATTGCTGATACCAGAGCTATGCCTACGCCTACCCCAGGTCTCGTGTCCGATGCGAGCTACGCCCAGCCGACCCGAAGCTCCACGCGAAGGCGCGGAACGCCTTGGTTTTGGCTGCGCAAGGCTGCGCAGCCAGCCATGAAGTGAGGGCAGAGGTGGGGGTGTCTCCATGAGTTCTCTGGGCTTTATATTTTTTTCAGGGATTTATAACCATTTATAATAGCAAATACTAGGGGATACAGACCTGGCCGGCAGGGATTTATAATGTCGGCTCTTGATTTATTTTTTCCTATGGGTCTGAATAATTTTGGAAACAACTTTCCACAATAGAGGACCACACCACTAATCAGGTGACAACATTAACCATTAACAGTAGCAATACTAGGGGATACAGACCTGGCTGGTGGTCTTATAGAGTTTTTATGGGGGTTATAACCTATAACTATCAATAATGGCTACTTTCATCGGGGATAGTCACTGACATAATGATTAAAGAACTATTGGTTGGTGGTTTGATTTGACATTTGTTTAAACTTTCACTAGTAACTATTAGCTAATGGTTGGTTGACAAATATTTTTCATAGGGGTTGAAACCACCACCAATAAGCTATTTGGGGATTTTAGGGTTACAACCATGAATAATGGTTAATGATAGGGAATAAAAAGCGACAATTATGGTTAAACAACTGCTATGAACTAAGGAGCATTGTACGGGCGGCCGTAGTAGGGGCATCCATTGTATTTCAAACTGGTTTTTATTGTTAATATGGTTTTCAATTATATACTAATTTTTGACCACTACTCACCATCATTGACCATCATTGATGCCATTATTTTTGATGATATTTGTTGGATAGACGGTTTGCCTGTACCATGGTGCAACTCTTCAACAGGATAGGTTTGCCACGCTTGGTGCCGCTTTGGAGAAGTTTGGTACCACGTGGCATTTAGTAGAAGTCACTGTCGCCATTAGCCACCACAGACAACTGTTGTAAGATTATTGGCCACTCGTGTGACTACATTGGCCGTTGCTATGACCATCATTTTCCGGATAATTATATAACCATTGTTATATCACTTATGGCCATTGATTAGCATGACTCGATGACATTCCATTGCTCTAGCACTATTCAGACTATTCAATATCTATACCTACCCTTGCGCTCCATTATTCATCATTATTTAGCAACTATTTACAAGTATTCTTGTCAATCATTGGAAGTGAGTTTCCATCAGCATTTCTTAGGACCCACAATTGTTGACATTATGAGCACATACGAATTATCATTCACAATTGCCACCCATAGGAAAGCACCGGTTGTCATCCCAGAAGTAGCCATTCCTATACCAATCCTTCACCACGTGAGCCAGCGATGAACCACCCATGAACCACCACTGAACGACCCATCAATCACTACCACTACCTAACCATAATCTATCACGGCTCTGGCCTCGGCTGCCAGGAGTGCCGGCGAGCCCAAAAGGGAAGCGGTTCCCTGCAAGGCAGCCTCGGCAACGACCCAGGCGGGCATAGCAGTGGTTGAAAATGCTGCTTGAGAATGGCTGATGATGTTGGTTGATGGTTACTGTTGGTTATGATGCATTTCAGTGGCAGTGAATGATTCGCCCTTTGGATATCTAATCGGGATAATTTGGCAATGGAAAAAGACACCATGTTTGCGTGACCTCATCAGCAGTAGGTAATTGTGATTTTTCATTGCCATCTTCGATGACCAGAGGTTACTAGCCGTTACGGCAGCTTGTTTATCGCCACCAAGTCACCAAGCATCATCAAACGTTGATTTTGGGGCTTGCTTCCTACCATCAACCCATGAAACAGTGCATGTTTGGCCACCATGTGATTACTATCATCAACAATCGAAGGTTGACAAGCAAGCCAGGATCAACCACCAAGTTGTGCTTACCCAACACAGCGAGCGCATTAATGAAAATTCTTCACCGTGCTGCGTGGCACCTGAAGACACGGATGCCAAGTGTGGTTTTCGGAGAAACCACGTTCCATCACGTCCCGTGTTGTGGTTGGTATTGCTAACTGCTCGGTAGTTGACTTTACGGAAATGTTTGTTAGTGACGACGGCTTCTGTTGGTTTTTATCGTAGTTCTATAGCTTCTGGATACTTGATATTCCAGTATTGGTCAAGGACTTCTATGTGCAAGAGGGCTGTCAACTGTCATTGAGCCATCAACCATCAGCATGATCCATCACATTTACCACGTCTTCAACCGTCACTGAACCATCATGAGCCACTAACCTTTCATAGGGGTTGAAACCACCAATCAGAAAAACATTCTGTGAGCCCTCGGCGGCTCGAAACTGATGGATGGTGATTCACGTTTTCCAGCTGGGTAAGCCATCCAGCAAGTATGGAGATCGGAGCATGGAACCAAAGGTAGCCGCTTGCATACTTGATGGTTAGTATCTTAATTAATAAGCATGAACCATCATGCCATCAATTAACCATCATCATCCATCATTGGCCATCAATTGTCACTCATGAACCGTCCTTGTTCACCACCATTGGCCAGCATTAGTCATGGGCAGACCATGAGTATCCTGAGCATTGACCTATCCCACGGCAGGCCCCTGCGGCGCCGGCACGCGACGTAGAAGAGTTGCTTCGCATGGCGTGCCTTTGCCATGTGGGGGGTGGAAGCGTTGCCCTCCAACGACGTCACCACTTTTGAGCCGAGAATGGCTGGTTAGTGTTGGTTGCCCAAATCAATGCCCTGAGGTCAGCTCACACGTAGAGAACTATGGCGGGCAAAGCCTCTTGATGCCCTAGCAAAATATGGAAAACCGCCTGTTTTATGGTTGGTTTTCTTCTTGAAATTGGTGAGTCTTCACGTTGAATATTTTTTAAACATGTTCAAACCATGTTTCAGCCCAGAGTCAGATGTAATACGTAATTGTTCGGCGTCATGGCTTTGTAATTGACTTGACAGGGCTAGAGCCAAGACATATCCGGGATCAGTGACTATATGGTCCCAATGAGCAAGGAGACCTATTTACCTTAGATATAGGCCAACCGAGCTATCTAAGGGCCCCCAGCTCGTAGTAAATCTCGCTGGCTGTCCAAAAGACGGGTGGTGGGGCCCCCACATTGAAACCGGCTTAAAAACCTTGCAGCTGCCTCGAGGTACTGTCCTTCTCCCAAAGAACGACCACCGGGAAGTCTGAGGCATGGCATGATCCCATGAGTCTGGGTGGACACTATCGATGTCGGAGATTTCGGTACCTTTCAACCAATGGTCAGCTGTGGGGGACAATGTCCGACAATGGTTGCTGGTGATGATGATGATGATGATGATGATGATGATGATGATGATGATTATGATGATGAAGATGAAGATGATCATGATGATGATGATGATGAAGATGAAGATGAAGAAGATGATGATGATGATGAAGATGAAGATGAAGAAGATGATGATGATGATGAAGATGAAGATGATGATGATGATGATGATGATGATGATGATGATGATGATGATGATGATGATGATGAGGGCTGACGCTGGTAAATGGTTTCTCTCTCCTTGTTTCTTTTCAGTTATGCCACTTTGGGAGAAATATTTTTTGTTTATCTAAGTAAGAAGTATTACTATATTTTTTGGAGGTAGGTTATAGCCACCAACCAGTATAGTAACTCAACCACTGCCGCGTGCTTATACCAAGCAACGAGGACTAGCAAGGAAGCAAAGTCAACAAGTATCAACAAGTAACAGGTTCGATGAGCTTTCAGCGCCCCCATACAGCCACTTTGAGCCACCTTGAGCCACAACTGCCATCATCGCTACCATTCGCAGTGACACATGTCAGATTCTCCATGTCCAAAAATCCCTTATGTAGAGGCACTTGTGATATTTCTTGACATTTTTTGACAGCATTGTGGTTGATCGATTTTTAAACAATTTTGTTTGCATTTTCAACACAATGATTATCAACCAAACAATTATGAACCATGTTTGTTCAAGAAATTGGTTTCTTGATTTTGTTTTTGACAACATGGTTAATAATGGCTCTTCCAAGGCTCACCATACAGAAACGCACAGAGGTTGCACCTGACCTCGCCCTGATCTCCAGGGTTCGTGCTGAGAAGGGCGTGCCATGGCGGCTTTCAAACATTGAACCCCAGCCATGGCCCAACCCAGTGGGACCAGGCGCAAGATGAGCCATCGAGACTCAGCACTGGTTGGATCAGTGCCAGCCCTAACCAACCCAAACCATAACTCATCACTAGCCAGCGAATAACCAACTTGAACCAATACCCAAGCAACAGCAAGCAACAGCAGGCAACCAGTTGTAGCTTTGTTGGCAAAACTGGTGGCTTAGTCGAAAGTCAGTAGCCATCGCAGCTCGTCACCACTGGTCCCATCCCAACGTTTCACCTCCGTTTGGAGAGACTCGCTCTGCGAAAGTGGGCACGAGTGAGAAACGGCTCGGCGCCGCGTACCCTGAGATGGGTAGACCAAGGTCTTTGGAAAGTGGGCCGTAGATGGCTATGGGTCAAAACCAATAGTAGGGGATAATAAGCAACAACAATAGGGAAAACAGCCTGGTTAATGATAGGGGAACCAGGGGGACTAAGGGTTTTGACCGCCAGATGATGAAACCCACGGCCGTGACCCAAAGCCAAGAGCCAGTAGACCTTCCCAATGACAATTTGGTGGTTCATTCAATGGGTTTTATATGCTTCAACTGTAGTGGAATTTAGCTATCCATAGATATTTGTGCAAAAAAAGCTCCACTCAGTCCTTCATGTTCTTCAGTTCTGGTTGCCCGAAGAAGCTGTAGACGTAGCCCCTTGCCGTTTGGGATGAGGTCTTTGTGACTGCGAGCATGCCATCAACCTTAGACCGTTGGGTCACCAAGCCCTAGAAAGTGGGCCCCCAACCACTGAACGGTTCGTTGGTAACTCACTTAACTAGGGTGATTCCTACCAGTTATAGGGGGTGAACTAACCCAACTTATAACTACTGGGGGCCCACATTGTATGGACAGCAACCAGTTGCCAACCCGTGAAAGACTGGTAACGAGCAGCCCGACGCGGCACAGCCAAGCCCAGCGAGAGGATCCTCATCCCCTGGAACCATCTATGATGACCATGGGCATTGCTATGTGTATCCCTGGTGACCCGTATTCCCTTGTATTCCCTACAATATCCTTTAATCATCTATATCTTGGATGATTTGGATGATCATCCCACTTAATGTTTGGATAGGATGATCATCCCACTTAACTGGATAGCAATCATAGTTAAGTACCTACCCTGAGTGGGTTGGACCATGGATGGGTGAACTCACCAAGGCGGCACGTTACCGTTCCCAGCTGATCATCGCAACCATGGATGGAACATCCGCCCGTAGACGGCCCCAGATCCGCCCGCAGGGAAGAACTTCTGGAATGCCATCTATGACTTCACGGGCCGCGCCGATGGCGCCAACTGGTCCATGAGCCGCAGTGAAGGGGGGCATTTTTGGAGCGCGTGAGGTCCATATGGCGAGCTGGGTCAATATATTGACCAACCGATGATGGCATATAGTAACCAACCAAATCAGGGAAAACAGCCTGGTGAATGATAGGGGAACCAGGTGTACAGGGTTTTGACCCACTGCCATATTTATAATCTTCTACATTTGCTGGTAAATCGCAAGCTCGGAGGAGCATCCCAACAGCGGTTTCTTTGCTCTGAATGTTCAGAAGGATGAAGGGGTACAGGTGTTTCACCTGCATTCTGTCATGATTCACGGTTGTTGCAATGGTCCCAGCAATGTATATAGTGACTGTGGAATGCGAGAAACTCTAAAAAGGTCAACCCATTTCATCAATTCATTCCAACTTTTTTCCAAGAACCATCCGTTTGACAATGTGTTTTGGATGCCAAGACACCGAGAGCTACAGTGTTGATGGTGACGAGAATGAGCAGGTATTTTGGAGTTGCGAGTAGGCATGATGAATGCAACTGATCTCTTATGATCTCGTTGTATTGTGACATATCGTAATTTGGATGCTACCAGGAGCCACAACTTATTTGATCGCTAAAGTGATATACGATGACCATAAGCATGATATTGACAAACTCCAGCATGATGACCTGATTGAGAGCATTCATGACTAGTAGAATGTGCTGCAGAATGATCGTAGTTATCGGGTAATTGCTGGCAATGACTTGTAATTAATTATGATTACCACGACCAATAGCCAGTGATAGTGATGTTCATAGTGAAATGGACGAATTGACCAGTGATAGTGATAATAATCATTGGCGGTCATTCCAGTACAAGAATGATGAGTAGTGATTAGACCTCATCACAGGTAGTGGGTCATTATACTGATTGTTCCTAGCCATGATCCGCATGATCATCGAATCACTCCCAAGCATCACAAGCAGTTTAGCTATTTCCGAATAATCACTACACATGCCAACAATCACTAGCAGTCCCCAAAAATCACTACTTCTCACCACTAATCACTACTAACCAGCAGTTATCACCACTCATCACCACTAAGAACCACAAGATACCTCAGTTCAGTTCCACACCCATCACCCAGCCACTCCTCCAGCACCCGCACTGGCAGCGCCCCGCGGTGCAACGGTGGTCCTGGGTGCTGAGGCGCATCCTGTCGCTGGGCGAATGCCAAGAGCTGGAGCTGCACCTGGGCGAAGCGCCGGAAGGAGACGCCTGGCACTGCCCTGCTCCCGAGCTCTGCCGGGCAGCCCGAGTCCGGTGGGGTGCCAGGGGCAGCTGGTGGTGCCATGTCAGTGGTATCAGCTGCACATGTCAAACGCGAAAAGTGAGTGATGGTTCATGATGTGCCCGTACTGCGAACCATCAAGTGCCAATGGTTCATCATACTGATGATTCGTGATAGTATTGGGTTCTCTTTGCCGCGATGCTTAGCCATTTTTAGCCCTGAAAACAGCTCTGGTCAGAGAGCAGCCTCTGATCATATTGGGTTCTTCGTTCATGATGTTCAAGAGGTTAATCCATCAAACCATGAACAATGAGTGTATGTATTTTTCCGCTTTGTACGTGTGCCAATGGTTGGCACAAGGCATGATAGCAGGGGCATTCTTAAGATGTATCAACCGTGGTCGGATGTCAGGGTGATGTTGTTGGCCGTGTCTCAGGAATTGATTGACAGTAAGCCCGGAAGGTTTATGCCCAGGCAAACTGCCTCGGCAGCGGGGTGGACGATCAGCAAGGAGCAACTTTATTTTTGTCATGACCCTGTTACACCCATATATATAGTACTGTAGTGTGAGGATGAGCATGCGCAAACCTTTAACCGATGCATATGCGTTTGAGTGCTGTTGAGGGTTCCTTCATATTTTCAAGTAGGAAGACCACCATACAAAGCCATATGCTTTATGTGGGATGTTCATTTGCTGATCTTTGGCACTTCATTTCCGCCCCCTCCCCGTACTCCGAACGTCTGCATGCACGGCGTGCTTTCAACATGTTTTTTTTTCACATCGCCATGATCGTTTTGAAGCACATCGGATGGTATAACCAGTAACCATGATCGTTTTGAAGCCCTATAAGCGTACCCCCACACAGACACACACACACAGAGACAGAGATCAGATTCAGATACTGAGAGAGATATGTAGGGAGGGTGATATTCACGGTGATATCTATGTCTGTTCTAATTCTTTCAGCCGCGCATGCACACGATATCTCATGAAAAACTCGGAAAGTCTCAGAGCTTCGCATTCCTTCAGCCCCCCAAAAGGTCACGAGCTGCTGTGCACGGAACCGCTGAAAAGTTCGGGGCTCCCGGAAGCCCTGAGCAGCTGCAGAGTGGTACCCCAGCGGTTAGATTGGTTGGTTTAGAATCCACCCAGCCGTGGTGCTCCACCTATCACCTTTGGGTCTGAAGCAACTTCATTGTGGCTAACCTTAGCCGCCTTAGGCCTTAGGTCCTACACCTTTGTTCGGTAATACGAATCAACCATGGTTGATGTTTGCAACTGAGAACTGCCCTAGCGAGGCTGTGACTCACAAACTGGCTAGACTGGACCAAGAATGACACTAGGGAATTCCAAGGGAATAATTTGCCGTGTTAGGATGGTACAACTGTAGGTATATAAAATCTAGAGAAGCGACAACACAAGGAATCATGGTGCACTTTACTTTGTTATTTGCCCGGAATTTTGGCAAAAGTTGGCACAAATGAACCCAGGAACCGGGACTTTTGGGTACATCCAAGGGATTCCAAGGGCATGTTGCGAAACAACTTCCTGTCTACCCTTCGGCAACGCCAAGATGGCAACTCTTTTCGAGTAGCATGGAGGAACGACTGTTGGATGTTGGTCATTGCCTGCCCTCCAAGATTGCCACTCAGAAGACTTTGGTGAGGGGGAACATACACACATTTGGAGCCACCTGGTGCTTCTGACACGAGCGGAACATGACGAAGGATATATTTGGCAACAATGTGGGAACAACTGTTGACAAGCTGGTAGGTTGTTCTAGCACGTCACAGTGATGTTATGACCTCGCCAAATTGTTTCCACAATCTCTCAGAGCTCTATCAGCCAACTTGCCCCTTGTTCTGTTTGTACCGCGCTATATCGGTTGCGTGGCTAGAACAGGCAATTTCTGGATACATGCACATGCAGCCGCAATCAACCATCATCCCCAAGCACTACACGAACCTTTCGTTTACCAACATGATCAACCATAAAACTACTCTCATTGATCTTTATTAATCACATTTGACAAACCATCATTACTAAGCAATCACTAGCACACTTCACGAACCAATAGTGATGCTTAATGAGTAATGATGGTCATGATTGGCATTGATGAAGCATCATGACCTGGCAAAAAAAATCATGACTAACCAGCACTAAGCTGGACCATGGATGACCATGGTTCCTAACCTCACCACTCTTCACCAGTGGCCACCTCCCAAAGCCCTGCAGCCCAGGCGATGAGGGCACTGGAAAGCCCATGGCACAGGTCCCACAGACGAGACCAAGGATGCCCGAGCGCACAGGCGGGACGCCATGGCACCAAGGAGGGGTTGGAAACGGATGGCTGGTACCACGGGTGGTACCCATTTTCGGGGGAAGATGTGGGGCTTCGATTTTCCAAGCAGAATCCTCCAAACTGGCTGGTTTCGCAGGTTTACAACATCAAGCGGCTGGATTTTTTTGGATGGCTTTTTGTGTTATGGAAATGCCCTGGTTTGAGAGGCAGGAAGCTAGGAGAAGTTCATACAAGTGTGGGATTATGCGCAGATTCATGGGCTGATGAACCATGTAGTGGTTTTAAGCATTTTTTGGGGGTTTGCCTATTCTTGGCAAATGGTTGGTTGACTATTGACAAGCATATGTTTCATAGTAGTTGAAACCACCAACTGGTTAAGCTTTAAAACAGCTTTTGACCGCCGTTTATGAAACTGTCACTCGGGCTTGGGCTTTTGAGCCGCCAACATCAGTGGTTCATTGATGCTGGTTTCGAACGAGTGCCTGACCCCCTCAACCAGGATCGACCATGAGTCTTTGAAAGATTTGTGAGGCAGGAACATCGCCAAAAATGGATATTTCTCAGAATTGGGGTACTCCCCCCAAATCATCGACTAGTCACCATTTACAGCAATCAACCAACCAGTTTTTGGGGTGTACTCATTTTAAGAAACCACCAAGTCAGCATAATCATCAACCATCATCAGCCAAATTACTCGACCATCATCAACCAACAGCACCAATCTTTCAACCGATATCACCAATCATTTCACCAATCAGCACCATTCAACCAACATGACCAATCATTTGTCCGGGCGAACTGGTGGGTCCTGTGCCCTGCTGTTTCGCTTAGTGGTTTGCATCATCATCCATTCATCAAGCATTCGTTCATTATTATAGTGGTTGGTCCCAGCTACCGTGAGAACCATTGGTACTCTGCCTTCTGTCAGTTGACCATTGCTCACCTATCAGTTCGTTCTCTTGGTTAACAGTCAGCTAATGGCTTGAACCCATAAATCAATAGTTTTTCAACCACAAGTTACCCATGAACAATGGATGAACAATTCAAGAACCACGAGTTAAGCAGTAACCATTGACAACAATGGAGCTACTTCTGCTAAGTCCATTAACCATGGTTAATCAACCATAGGTTGACTATGTTAACCAACCATTGATGACCCACGGTAGTGGTAGCTCAATGGCCGACGACTCATGCTGAACTCACAGGTGCCAAGGCCTCCCGACAGGTGGTTTGCGATGAGGCGCGGAGTGGTGGTTTCTTAACATGGGGGTACCCGCGCGTTAGCATAACCAATGATAGGGGTGGTTAATTATTATTGCTATTATTATTATTATTATCATTAATAGGATTATAGGGAATTATAGTGGCTAATAGTACGGGATAACAACCAGTAATAGTGCTTAAACAACTACTGGTTGGTGGTTTCGAACATTTTTTATTTTCCCTAGCAATCTTTCGCAATTGGTTGGGTGACTAATATTTTTCATAGGTGTTGAAACCACCAACCAGTAGAGCTTACCAACCCATTGATTGCAATGAATTCTGATAACCGAGGGTGCCATTCAGACAATGGGGACTCCCTATTATGGGTGCTCCATGTAAATTATAACCCACCGATTATAATCTGGGGGGCTCCCTATTATGAGATACCATTCGGAATGGTGAGCGGCCACTGATGGATACATGGGATGGATACTGATGGTCTCAATGCCTAGCTCCACGGTCGAAGATTCCCAAAAACAGCACCGGTGGATGGTTACCAGCTGTGTGCAGCCGGCGTTGTGGTGATGTAATCTTGGGGATAGTAGGTGTCATCCGGATGGCCCTGACTTTTTGCCATGTTCAAACCCGTTTTAGTTCTTGATAGTTCTTATTTCCCATGCCTAGCACGTCCTAGCGATGAACTCATCATTGAATTCTCACTTGCCATGACTAGCAACCACTATTAATATCTATTAATCATGTTCGGCCATCAAAAACCATCGATGCCGCACTTGTAACATCTTGCAACAATGGATGCTTCTAGGGATGGCTATGCAGCCACAGGTGCTGTCAGAAGCTGCGGCAAAGGACGCAAAGGACGCAAAGGATGCAAGGCACAGTGGAAGCAGAGGAGGAACTGATTTTGACTCATGACTACCCAAGTTACTGATTGTGACTCATGACTAGCCAAGCTGAGTTTTGTTGTTGGTATGGTTGTGCTGCTTGTTGTTGCAACTTCTAGTCCCACTCAACTTCCAACGCGTGTTTCCACAGTGGAGGATTCTCAGCGCTTTAAGGATGTATAAGGTTCCATTTTTTGTGGTGGATAGCCTTGGGTGGATTAACCTGGCCATTATAACTCAAACATCCCCAGATGGTCTCAGTGTGTCGCACTGGAGGCCTGTGAAGCCAGAAGGCGCTGCCGCCACGGGGGGTGGCTACCCAACGCCGAAGCCAGATGGTGTGGCGCCAGCGGGCGGCTACTCAGGCCGGGTGGGCGCTGATGGGAACATGGGCCCTACCGATGACATGATTCAAAAGGAGATGTGGCTATGGGTCAAGCAGTTAACCAACCAACAATGGTGGATAATAACCAAGCATTTTATAGGGAAACCAATGGTTAATGATAGGGGAACCAGGGGGACTAAGGGTTTTGACCCACACCATGTATGTCTTGATTCTGATGCATGTCTCAGTGCTCTCTGGAAGTTCTTGTCTAGTTTTTTTTACTGCTTCCTTCTTCATCTCTCAACCCACCAGAGTGGAGCCACTGCGAACGGGTAAAGTGGGTCTGCAGAATTCTTCCAAACTGAATGGCCAAGAACAAAAGATCCCAGGTGCATGAAATCAACCCCAAGCAATGGAGAATTGCCTACAAGATGATGCCCCTTCGGGTTTTGCACCGATCTAGTCCAAGCAGCACGATTCCTACCACCTGGCAGAATTTTCATGGTTGCAATGCAGTAAAAAACCGAAACGCTTCATACCACGCCTAAGGGCCTAAGTGCAGTTGATGTCATAATGCAATTATTACCCTAGCAATTTGTGAGGGCAGCTCGGTGCCATGTCGCCAGCGGGGCTTTCTGAAACCACGAGTCCCATGACTGCGGAATATATGTAATGACTTGAGCAGATATGCCATCGACTTTCTTCGACCATGAGCAACTCAAGAGGGATGGAAGATCCAGATTTCTTGAATCATGAGCCGTTCAACGTAATTCAACTATGTTCAACTATAACTAGCTGGTGATTCACCACCAACAAACTTTGGTGATCTATCAATCTATTATATGGATATAGCATGAACACCGGAATGCTTCTGACATGCTTCCGTGGATGAATTCTCGGTCCAGTGGATGGCAGTGGTCCAAAGCACCCTGGACCACCGGCTTTTCACGTGGTCAGCGCAGGTATCAATGTGGTTGAGTACTTACTATAAGCTCCATTGGTTGGTCGCACCTATCCTCGTGTTAGTATACCATTTTCATGCGTGCTTATGGTTCATCATAAATGTCAATGTTGAATTCATGATTCATGGATCGTCCTCAACATCATCAACATCATCAAAGTCCCAACTATCAGTATTCAGACTTGTCATCAGCAGCCATGACTGTTCGCTATATTCACATCATGCATGTATTTCCTTGCAATCATCATGATCATCCGAATCATCATCATCATCATCATCATCATCATCATCATCATCATCATCATCATCATCATCATCATC
>VSDK01026672.1:878103-893789 GCA_009767595.1 Symbiodinium kawagutii
CACGGTTTCTTACTCCCGCCCCCTGCCCCGCCCCCGTGGCGCCCGGGAACGCCACCCAGCCAGTGGTGCACGGCCAGGTGGCGTAGGTCAGCGCCCTCCTTCCGTGAGGCTGAAGAAACCCGAGTTCATCAAGGCCGGCGGCCAGGGTGCGTCATGGATGGCGAAAGCATAAGCAGGGGCCTGGGTGGACCTGGGGACCTGTCACGGCACTGCCATCGTCTAAGTGGAGCATCGTCTAAAATGGTGGTTTCTCAACATGGGTGTGCTCCCAACCATTTTTGGTTGGTTGATTGTTATTCCCCACCTGTCAGGTGAGGGTTGTTAGATTTTATCAGAGCTGACTTCTCCTCCTCCGCCTCCTCTCCTCTCCTCTCCTCCTCGCCGGACCTCAACCACGACCAAGCGCGACTAGTGGTCGCTGCCGGACTTCAACCACGACCATCCGCGGCCAGTGGTCGCTGCCGGACTTCAACCACGACCATCCGCGGCCAGTGGTCGCTGCCGGACTTCAACCACGACCATCCGCGGCCAGTGGTCGCTGCCGGACTTCAACCACGACCATCCGCGGCCAGTGGTCGCTGCCGGACTTCAACCACGACCATCCGCGGCCAGTGGTCGCTGCCGGACTTCAACCACGACCATCCGCGGCCAGTGGTCGCTGCCGGACTTCAACCACGACCATCCGCGGCCAGTGGTCGCTGCCGGACTTCAACCACGACCATCCGCGGCCAGTGGTCGCTGCCGGACTTCAACCACGACCATCCGCGGCCAGTGGTCGCTGCCGGACTTCAACCACGACCATCCGCGGCCAGTGGTCGCTGCCGGACTTCAACCACGACCATCCGCGGCCAGTGGTCGCTGCCGGACTTCAACCACGACCATCCGCGGCCAGTGGTCGCTGCCGGACTTCAACCACGACCATCCGCGGCCAGTGGTCGCTGCCGGACTTCAACCACGACCATCCGCGGCCAGTGGTCGCTGCCGGACTTCAACCACGACCATCCGCGGCCAGTGGTCGCTGCCGGACTTCAACCACGACCATCCGCGGCCAGTGGTCGCTGCCGGACTTCAACCACGACCATCCGCGGCCAGTGGTCGCTGCCGGACTTCAACCACGACCATCCGCGGCCAGTGGTCGCTGCCGGACTTCAACCACGACCATCCGCGGCCAGTGGTCGCTGCCGGACTTCAACCACGACCATCCGCGGCCAGTGGTCGCTGCCGGACCTCAACCGCGAGCAAAGAACGTCAGAAAGAATGTCAGAAGAAATGTCAGAAGATATGCCAGAAAGAATGTCAGAGATAATGTCAAAAGAAATGTCAGGATAGAAATTCAGAAGAAATGTCAGAAGAGATGTCAGAAAGGATGTCAGAAGAGATGCCAGAAAGAATGTCAGAGAGAATGCCAGAAGATATGCCAGAAAGAATGTCAGAAGAGATGTCAGAAAGAATGTCAAAAGATATGCCCGAAAGAATGTCAGAGAGAATGTCAGAAGATATGTCAGAAGACATGTCAGAAAGAATGTCAGAAGATATGTCAGATAGAATGTCAGAAGAGATGTCAGAAAGAATGTCAGAAGAATTGTGGGAAGATATGTCAGAAAGAATGTCAGAAGAGATGTCAGAAAGAATGTCAAAAGATATGCCAGAAAGAATGTCAGAGAGAATGTCAGGATAGAATGTCAGAAGAAATGTCAGAAGATATGTCAGAAAGAATTTCAGAAGATATGTCAGAGAGAATTACAAAAGATATGCCAGAATAGAATGTCAGAAGAGATAAAAGATAGAACGAATGTCAGAGAGAATGTCAAAAGAAATGTCAGGATAGAATGTCAGAAGAAATGTCAGAAAGAATGTCAGAAGATATGCCGGAGAGAATGTCAGACAAAAGTGGAGTCAACAAGCGGTGTTGACATGACATGGTGGGGATCACTCGAAGTCAAGTAATTTATCATGATTAATGTTTGATAATATGGGGGTCCCCTATTTTGAGAAACACCCAAACCTCCCAAGAGTACCAAAGAACCATCTTATCAGCGCAAAATATTTGTGGAGCTGATCATGACCGGGTGATCATGTTCGCCTCGATGTGAGCTGTTGCCCATTGGGGGTGAACTGCACTTGGGGTACACACTGGAGCCACCAATGATAGGCATTGGTCTAAACGTTTGCATCCTACTGGTACATGATGGCGAGCAACCCGTGTGCTTCTGTGGTTGGTTGATTGGTTGCTTGTGAATCATGCGCTGAATGAGTGACGAACTCGAACCAACCATGGTGATCCCTCTCCATGGCTTGGCTTCGCCTCAGGTGAAAACACTGACACCCGAGTCCAAAGGTGCGGTCGCCGGGGACAGGTTGGTTGGTGCGTGGTTGGTCATGTCGGGTCGACCAACCTCCATGTTGGTGAGCACCTACAACGGTGCCATCCATTCGGTACGCCTCCCGAGCCGCGCCGCGCCTCTCCGGGTCGTATCGGACCTCTCTCACCTGCCCCTTCGGAGGGTCACTCGGTCGCAAGGATTGGTTTGGGACCGACCATTTCAAGTGATCAAGTGACCCAACCCGCGACCAGGTCAGTGGTAGACTCAACCCACCGTTTCACAACCATGCGCCCGAAATTAGACCGGGCGGTACCCAATAGAAGATGATCGGAAAAATGCCGCTCAGTGGCATCACTGCCCTGTCCCAAACTCCAAGTAGCACGATCTCAATTAAGATTCGATCATCCAATCCCAACAACAAAAAGTACCCCTTGGGTGTACCGAATATTCAAACCAACTCCTTTCCCAAAAACTTTCCCCTAAAGACAATATAGGTGAAGAATCTTATCCTTGAACCAGATCTCCTCCATCAGATTGGTATTGCCAGGTGTGAACATCTTCGCCAAGGTGGTCAAACTAGTGGAGGCGCCGGTTGCTGCTGGCAGCTGACTTCCACAGCCATGCCATCCTGGCCATCCCGGCAACAAACCACGTCACCCATGATTCAGCCGTTCCGGGAAAAACCCCTGACAAACCAAGGTGCTACGTTCACAATGAACCAAGGAGAATCTCCAAATCCAATTTTAGTGGATCTACAGTCTATTGATTCTAGATTCTAGGCCTTCCTGGTGCTTCCGGGTGAGCTAAATATTGAGGTTTCAGAATGATGGCTTGCTTCTCCAGATCACTCCCTGACAGCTGCAGGGGGATGAGCCGGGTGTTTCTGACGTCTGGCCCTCAGGTGTAAGTTGGTTCAGGACTAGGGTCAGTGATGATAACTGGACAATGGCGAGGTTAGATGCTTTGAAGTGGCCGAGCACCATACGACCTTGAGGTAATTTTGTTGAAGTGGCCCTGTGTTCTACAATGGCTAGTCAACTGGACAAGCTTCAGCACAGCTTTAAGTGGTTCTCTTTTCAAACATGGCCCGTCGGTGGACCAGCGTTGGTTTTGACGAAAGAGCCTCCGTTATTGGACACCGGAGCAATATAAACGATGATTAATTATTCTTTACCACGGAGACCACTCAGCGGGGTTTCAATAGAGAGAGATGAATGACAGCCCTTGGCAATGGAAGTCATCAAGTTCTAAAAGTGTTAACTCATGATTTATTAGAACTGCTGATTTGCAACCGTTACACCAAAGAACTATAAGATATTTTGTGGAAGAGCAACGGTGGCACTCCCTGCTGATGAGCAACTATTTCACTTTCAAAGCTTATAACTGCTGATTGTACACCTAGCAAGCTGTGCATTCGCCATTGTAGATCGGGAACCACAAAACTTCGAATCATAAGCTCTTATGACTGTCATGAATTATAACCCTCTCTTATTCACCACTATGTATTACAACTATTGTACCCGCTAATTACTCGTTAATAAGGAACCTAACCGTACCAACCGTTGATGATGCCAGCTGATTAGAACTATACTTTCGATACCTCACTTTTATGCACCATAATTACTAGTTACTCTTGATTAATCTAGAACTATATGTTTACAATACAGATCACACTTCACCCACCATGACCAATGCTTGTTGGTACTCTGGGTGTTTCTCAAAAGATGGGAGTCCCCCAAAAAATCTGAAAAAATCATCCGCTATGACAATATGAACCATGTATAGTGTAAAAAATGGAAGTGGGTCAAAACCCCGTACCCCTGGTTCCCCATCATGAACCATTGTTTTCCTTATAGTTTGTTGGCTATTATCAAGTTATTATCCCCCAATATTGGTTGGGTAATATTGACCCATAGCCAAATATTCCATTTTTAGGGTTCCCTATGGCCATCTATGCCACTCCTAGCGACCGGCGCAGTTCCCTGGGGCTTCGTGGACCCGCTGCCCAGGTGGTCGTGGGGGATGACACGGGCACTGTGACCCTCAGAGCGCGAGGGCCACAGGCGGGGAGGGTCCACAGCAAGCCACGGGGACTGGTGATGGCTACTTGGATGTGCAGCTGGGGTTCTCACCGTTGTTATCAGCCCTATAAGGTAGCTTATAAGGTCACTAGAAATCATGGTTTGTGACCACTTAGGATTCGTGGGGTTTCACATCCAAGTGGTGATGGCTATTCTGTGGTTGAGCAATGGTTGGTGGTGAGTTGGTGGTTCAAAATGATTGATGATCAAGCAATGGCCCATAGCAAGCTAGGGTTGCTAATGATGGCGATTCTGTGCTCAGAGCAATGGTAAATTGGTGGTGAGTTGGTGGTGAATTGGTGGCTGAGAATGGTTGATGATGGTCAATGATGGTTGATGGCTAATGGTTGCAGTAGACACTGATTAGTTGATAGTTAAGGAATTGTGTATTCATTGAGATCGATGGTTAATGATGGTTGAACTGGTGGTTAATGAGGCTTGGTGAATGTTGCTGATGTTTAATTGTTGGTGAACTGATGGTTCCTCAAAAATCATATATAGCGAAGGATATTGGTTGATGATGCTTCACGATTAATAGTCAATGGTTAAGTATCAACAATGATTGTGAATAGAGTGGTTCAACGAATCTTAGTAATGACCAACCAAGAACCGCAAGAACACCGAGCAACATATGGTGGTTAAATGTAGAACCATGCCCAAAGAACAGAGATATAGTGTGCAAAACTGAGTACGCTGAATGGAATCAAACAAATTAGGGATGGAGCCAATCGTACGTACGGACGATTACAACCAAACATAGCAGGGGCTTGCTAGGGAAAATTTTGGTGAACTGGGCTGCTTCCTGCCTAGCCAGCCCAGCGTGAACATGGCCTAGAATCCACACAGGTTTCTGCCCCAAGTGGTGTAGACTCATGTAGACTCTGCAGTGGCACCTCAGTTGTCTCAGTAGGTCCCGGCGGTACAGGTGGAGCTTTGCAAAGTGGGATCCGTTCTGCAGATTCAGAACGCCGTCATTGTGACTCGGCACTTGACAGCGATGAACGGGTCATGGGTTGACGCTTGACGGTAGCAGGATGCTTAGAATACGATATAGTGATTGATGCCCAACGGGGGACGATTAATGGTGGCACAACTACTGAGTGGTGATACATTTAGTACATGTTGCCCTGGCAAAAAAAACAGATGCTTTTCTTCTCACTGTATGCTCATTCATGCTAATTAGGTGACTTCAGATTCAGGTCATGTAATTCTTGTTGAATAAATGCTTGGCAACACAATAGATTAGCTGCTAGTTACAAAGTCAGGAGCTGATTACTGAAATTCTATGGTTCATGGGTTGCTAATTCTTAATTTCAGATAGCTCATCAAATCAATTCCACATTTCAGATTGGTTGCGAGGATCTATTGCTAATGTCGAATCCTAGTTGCTAATCCTAGATCCTCAACAGTGCTAATCTAGTTGCTAGTCTAGATCCCTAGATTTCCAGATTGAAATGAGTGTTTCTCAAAATAGGGGACCCCCCAGTCATCCATCAATATACATTTGCAATAATAAACCAACCATTTTTGGGGTACCCCCATTTTGAGAAACATCCAAATGGTTGCTACCTGAGCCGCTGCACCACGACATGGTGACACAGTTTCAGGTGGTGCTCCGCGGCTTCATGCGTCCCTCAGACTGCGACTGGTGCAGTGGTGAAGTTTGGACCAATGATTGGGCGAAGAATGATATGGTGGTTTCTCAAGCCATAGGGGGCCCAAAAAATGGTCAGTTTATTACTATAAATGACTAGTAATGGATGATTTGGGGGGTCCCCACATTTGAGAAACCACCATATGGATCGAATGGTAAACATGGATTAGCCCTAGATGACCACAGATAAAATGATAGAACAATGAATCAAATCATAGTAGATAAAATGGTATATGGGTCATGATGATTATGGTAAAATGGATGATTATGATTGAATGGTCGATGAATTAGCGATTAGTCCTAGCAAAGAAAGGATTAACAACCATAGATACAATGCTTCATGGGTAATTATGATAAGCATCAATAACTATTAGCAACCACATATGCTTGTCTTCCAAGCCATTGGGAACCCCCAAAAATGGCGGCTTGATTATTATAAATCACTACTGTTGGATGATTTGGGGCACGCCTGTTTTGAGAAAACACCATATGAAACACACAATTTGTTTGATGTGATTGATATGAACCATTCACCGGTGTAGAACATTTGCTGGAACAATGATGGATACCAAATGATTAGCGACAATTGGTTCATTATGGCGAATGGTTGATGCTTTCTTCACGATGATGGTTGATAGTGGCTCAGAACGCTTAAGCATGCATCAAAACAATGCATAACGACGGGTAGAAAGCGGATAAACGGGGATATTTGGGGGAGTTAGGGGGCCGGGAATCATGATTATCGAGGCAACAGCGAAACATGGGTTCTTTGCTTAAAAGCGGTGACTAATGGACAGGGCCCGATCGCTTTCCCTAGATGATGTTTCCTTTCCAAAACTTACTGCTTTAATCTGACCTCCGTGTGTTGATTAAATCTGAGCCAGCCACGGTTCCGAGATGTCCCGAGCACATGGCAACATGCGTCAGCATGCGATGAATTCGCCATGTCACCAGGACCATGATCCTAAGCTCCTAATGTTCTGCCCAGCTCCTTGAGCTGCTACGAAGCCCACCGGGTCTCCACGGTTTACGCGGTAGATTGGTTGATTTTGTGCTCCAGTATACCAGCCCTCAGAGGGGTAAACCCCAATTTGGAGTTGGTCACATACCGAGAATTGGTCAAGGTGTTTGGCCTATACTTACTTTTGTCTATGGGGTTTTTTCCCCTTCCAAGAAGGGTTTTTTCCCTAGCACCAATGTATGGATACTGTACAATATCATCACCAGTGGGACCTCCTTACTTACTGTGAACCATCAACTGCTATCACTTTTTATCCCAGCCACGTTTCAAAAATGACGGGTCCCTGGTGCGCACCGCCCTGGCAGCTCCAAAGGTGTGGAGGTTCACAAGGGGGCCCTCTTGAAGACGGCTGCGCAGCCCGTGGTCGAGGATTTCGGAGAGGTGAACGTAGCTCGGAGACAACGCTTGGATGATCATCCAGTAGGCTGACCCCCGGGAAGACTAGGGCAACTATGGGGAACTGAGAACCCACCAGGGTTGTAGCCAGATTAACCATGATTAATCCTTATATAGTTAGTGACTTTCGCTTAAGAAGAGCCAAGATGAGTTTATTTCGAGGTTGATGGCCACTTCATAACTAACCAACTAGCTTGCAGCTTGAATCATCACATGATGTTGCTGTCTCCCATGTATAGCCAGCTGAGTTTATTGCCAGGGTAGCCGAGTCAATGCGGATACTCAGCTGACACCCCTGCCAAAACCACCTTTTGAAATGGTCATGACATGTCATGACCCATTCCCAGACATGGAGCAATGGGAACATCTACCAATGGAAGCAACACTCATCATCGATGGTTGAAACTACGGGGGGATTCCAGCGCTGTTGTTCCCAGCAACCAGGATCCAGTGATTCATAGACCTCATGGGACCATGTCTTTTGTGGATGCGCGGCCCTTCCAAAAGGCGATCCCCTCAGAAATAGATGGCCAATGAGCTTTTGTTGACTAGCTGGTGATTCTCAGGGAGCGATTTGGAGCCAGGGGTATCCCGTTCAATCCCTTTAAAGGTGGAGCTAAAGAGCTACAGGGAGTGGTGAAACCAGATGGTAGTTGATGTTTGGTATAGCCACGTATTCCTTCACATTGGTGGTGATTTCGCTCCGGAAAATGCCCAGTTTTGAGGGCGGAGGAATTGTGACCGTTGATGGCCATACCATGGTTCAACTAACCAGTTCAAGCCATTACCAACCACTACTCAGCGATCATCCGCGATATCTAACCACAAATTATTTATCATTATACTAGCTTTTATGCTCTGCTTTGGACTCGCTCAGGTATTGCGGGTGAACCCTTCAGCTCCAATTCACCAGTAATCGTGAACCACTGACCATTATTCACCTGGAAGCTATGCTTACTTATGCCATTTTCATCCTGGTGACTCGTGGTTGGTGGTGCTTGGGCTGTGTCATTGACATCACCATCATTCATGTGGGGAGCATCCCCTCATGACTATGTCGCCTGTACCTCAGGTCAAAAACGACCTCTCAGCCATTGAACATCCCTCGACCAAGTGAGCGTGCGGTTGTATTGCATGGAATTTGGGTGCGCTTCACAGATGTCCGATTCACATAGTCCAATGACAGTGTGTGTGTGTGTGTTCTCGTCTTATGTTTTTCTTGTTGTTAACCTTCTTCTTTGCCTCGTTGTTGACTTGGGTTTAAGGAAAAGAAATGAAAAGAAGGGAAAGCGACCGAGCAAAGGAATGGTACTGTACAGTTCATTGATGTGGGGATAGCTTGTCCAGATTTCGGACCAACCCCACACCAATGGCTTGGTGGAGACGATTTGTCACCTCTCGATTCGGACTGGACTCCCATGGGCGGAATAGAAACTGGACTTTGAGTGCTGAGGGGGTCGTGGCAGACGGGTAGGCGTACTTTTTCTTGGGGCCCGCTGATAAAATATTGAGAAGGATGATAATCATGATTTAGTGATTGGCACTGATAATTTGTCCACATTTGCAATTTTGAGCCCTTCCAACGCAATTTTGGTAGATCCATGTTGGACGGTACCAGTAGCTGCTGAGTGTTTCTGCATCGGGTTTGCAGCTCGGTTTGGGGACAACGGCTGGCGTTTTTGAGGCGGCCACCTTTCGCCTCATGGATGGCAGTAGGCGCCCGTAGATCACGGTTGATAGGAAAAGCTGCAGGAAACCCCTGTTTTAACCAGCGATTCTAGGGTTTCTTGTGGTTTTCGCATCAACCACTTCTGGGATGATCATGCCTTGACATGGGGGGTCACTTGCTTCGGCATTCTTTTGGCTGGTGGTTTCAAACTTTTACATTTTCCCTTGTAATTATGAATAATTGGGTTGGTTGACTGACGTTTTTCATAGGGGTTGAAACCACCAACCAGTTCCTGTTTAAGGGCAGTGCCACTGATGTATGTGGTCCAGAGGCGAAGTCCAGCGGGATGTCGGGCAACAGTGCTACGGCTTTTCAGGTTTTTTCCGCTGCTGGGCTCAAGCTGCTGAAATTTTCGGGTTGGAAGAGGCCCTCCATTTTGGACCCCAAGTCATGTCAACCTTTCCCCACTTTGCAACGGCCGAGTTGCACGCAGTTGGGCCGAGCGGATCATTGGGTGGACCTTCAACCACCAGCGTTGTGGTGGCCAGCTTCCAGGGGACGAAACCCATGGGGAGAGCCCAGCAGTAGCCATCTATTGAAGCCAATCACCGTGCATCGTCAATGATGCTTAAGCAGCTATATACTTTAAACATCATGCAGCATTATACAACAATGCTCATTAACCATTCTTAGATTTCTGAGGCAAGAAAGAATTGCATAAGTACCCATTTGTGAATGCTATTTTGCATGGGTGGTATTTGATTATAATAGAATATAATGGTGAGTAAACAAATATTTCCCATGTCTTTTGAAGGCCTACCCCCTCTGGAACTTCGCACATTGGCAGACCTGCCGGTCGCGATTCCTGAGCAGATTTTCCAGGCCAGGTTGCGACAATTCCGGCCGGCGGCCATACCCATGGGATAGTTTGCTTAAGCCATCTTAAGCCACAAAATGTTTGAAGTGGCTCTTGGGGGCAGGTCATGCAAGACAGAGCAGTTCTCATGGGGTTGTGGGAAGGTGTGCTTGGCGTTTTGCTCGGTGTCATTACTAAAACCGATTGTGTAGGAAGGCATGTGCATAGGATGCTCCAAAAGATGTATTCTACCATTCTTGGCTGCTAGGAGTAATGCGATTCATTTCAAGGCCCTTGTGGCATGAGGCTTGCATGGAGAGCAAGGGTGGGTTGTAAGCATACATACCGGTGCGCACGAGGCATAAGTTAATACACTTTTGGTCCACATGCAGTTTGTTCATACATACGTATATCCAGGCCCGCAGGCGAGGAGCACCATTCATTTCTTCCACACATTGAAACATGCATAGGTATCTAGAACAGATTCAGATGGATTATTTCCATGTACGTGGGTGCAATTGTGATCAATTGTGTGCATATATCTGTCTATTAATCTGTTTCTATATCTATCAATATAGATAAATGCATAGTTAAGTAGAAATAGATAAACACATCTATTTATATATACATATGGGAAATATCTATATATAGCTATACCTATCTTTGCTTATTCTTCTCGATGTTGACTATGAAGGCGAATGCATTACACTCCCCACATCCGTAGCATTGGGCGGCAAGGCTTTGCCCAACGCATCCGTGCCGCACCCCCATGGCTCAGTGGAGGCTGATGGGCTGCTGTTTGAGCCCCTCGGTGGTCCAGGCCATGGTACCGAGCTGCAGCGCAGGGTGCCACCAGGGACCCCTGATCCCCAACCAGCCTTGGCTGACCATTAAACTGTTACTGGCTGATCTTGCGGGTACACCGTTGACCCAAAAAACCTGGCAAATCTGGTGCTAATCAATCATTTGGTTGCATGGGTTTGCAACTGGTCATGTTCCATTGCCGAGGGTGAATGGATATGATTAAGCATGACGACGTGATGGACGTTCCGTAAGGTATGTGTCTCCATTGCTGATGAAAAGAAACTCTTTGCCAGCGTATATGGGTTTGTCAAAAAAACTTGTACCCCTTTAGCTGGCTAAAGGGGGATTTTATAGTCACTATTGTCACTATTTAAAAATTAGTAATAATGAGTTTCCTTTTCAATAGAGACTCTTCTTAGTCGCTTAAGGGGCACTGCCATGGACAGACCCATATCCAGCATCCCAACCCTCCAGATGTCAAATTGCGACCAACTGGGTATGGAAGCCTGGCCTCCGCCTCCGCTGCCACTAGCAAACGACGACCACCGAAACCCCTCAGTGGCAAGCCATGAAGGGATGAAGATTCGCTGCTTGAACAGTTTGATTTTTTAGTTGTCAGCCTTTAAGACTGAACCTTCAATGATAAAAGCCGATAGTGGATATACAGCCAACATGGTCATGAACACCAGCAATTCTGAGGTGCAGCAGTTGCAACTAGAAAATTTCTTCCGTGAAATGATGTGAACAAAAGAAGAGATCCATGTCCAACATATCCACATCCATTCATTTCACAACAGTTCCTGAAAAAACATATGGTTTGCTCACCATCCTGGATGAACTCAACAACGAAGCAGGCCATGTTGTTGATTCTGCGTGGTTCACAGTGCTTACTACTTGGTTCATAGTGGTTCGTGAGTTCACGTACTTCGCAGGGTGACTTAGTTTGAGATCCAGTTATCCTCAACTGCACGATCCAAGTACTGATAGTACTGATTTCCCAACGATCCATGGGATCCGTCAACCCGTGGATGCTAGCGCCATGGGTCCATGACTGCTGAGAACGCGCGTGCGCCGGATCGCGATGGATGGTTGGATCGCCGCGTTGCTCAGCGACTGGGCGTGCAGCGTGGACACTGAGCTTCCATAGCATAGGTCCTCCAAACGGATGGTTTATTCCTCAAAATTGATTAAGAAAGGAGGAGAACTAGGGGTACCGCCCTTTTTGAGAAAGCCTTATTCGGAGGGGCTGATGTTGGATTCCGGGAGCGTGTTTCTACAGTTTGTTTCAAAGGCACGCCCAGCACGCATTGGATAGGAATCGATTGGTACATCCAGAGGATGATTTTCACTGTTTGTTGCTGCTTGGAAGGGTCCAGGGTAATGAGCCGCTAGACGGCGCCAAGTCAAATGACTCGCTAACCTTGCTGATTGGCACTTGTATCCAGAGGTAGACGCACTAGCTTCTGGCGTTCAGTAGATATCTCAATCCAGGCCCAGCTAGACCAATGGTGTCATGGCATGGTTTGATTGCTTCCTCCGAACCCTGAAAACGCACAAACTTTTCAGATTGTTGTTCTCAACATTTTTTCACCATGAGGCCTTCTGTATATTTTCAACATTTGGGCGCATTCACATGCGGGGCTAGACTATAGATGTTTGCTTCACAACGCCCGAGACGGAGTTTGAAACCTCTAGCGGGTGGAGCTGCTAGTTATTTGGGGGACCCCAAAGCCTATCAACCTGCATTTAACCATTAGTTAACCATCGCTAGGTCTCACCAACCATTATTGTATCAACCCCAGAGCGAATGGATGCCAGTACGCCCAGGCATTCCGTGCTTGACTGTTGCTGCTGAGACTTTCTGTGCCGATGGTGCCAGAGCAGCAGATAACATGACAAGCCAACCAACGTGAGGTTTGGATGTTTCATGGACCACATCTTGGGAGGTTTGTCATCACATCATCAGAACGAGGGTTTGATACTGGTTGATGAGGATCAATGATCGGTATCATGTAATACGTACTCGAAGTAGTTGAATTCAAGAGTGGCTAAAAGTTGAAAATCAAACATGTTCAAATGATGGTTAATGAATGTTAATGATAAATATATGATGATTCTCTCATGTAAAGCAGGCATGCGATGGTATAGCAATGGCTTGCAAGTACTGGTTGATGATTAGAAACAACCATGCCGATGATTTGCAATAAGATCGTTGAGACTGGTTGATGGTGAATAGTAATTGACAATGGTTGATGATTTAACCTTGCAACTATAGTACCCGCACCATGGTATATGTGGAGCATAATTATATAGTGACCAATACTAATATGCGTTCATCACTTTTTGAATGGCTAGTCAATTAATCATTTGGGATCCAATTGTTAATTATCAGTCACAAACCATGAATGCATTGCCGCAATTTATGGCTTTACAGTACATGATCTTACAAGCCCTCATGACCCCCATCATTCACCACTATCACACATCATTAACCATCATTCACGATCATTCACCATCATTCACCATCATTCAACATCATCAGCCCACCAATCAATCATCATTTCACCATCATTCACCTGACATTGACCGCATTGACCACCCATGCTCAGCATCGCCAGGCGCCACGGCCCTGCTACAGCTGGACCTGAAGCTGCAAGCGCCCGCAGCGTCTTCACCGCCTGCGTCGCCCTTGAAGTATCTGTGCCCTGGGCTGTCCGGATCATGGCGCCGGCGTGGATGGATCATGGCCTCACCTTGGTGGACAGCTGGGAAAAGCTGGGAGCCAAGCTGGGCATTACAAGCTGGTAATGGTTTGATGATCTAAGCTTAGCTAAAAACTGACCAATGGTCAATGGCTAAATCTAAGCGCAGTTATAAGTTACAACCATCCAAGCTGGCAAATGACCGATTCGAGGTGAGAATGGTTACATGCTGGTTCATACGGGCCAAGCTTATCAAAATGGGACTTTTGCTCCTGGAAACTAACAGCAACTGACATCAACTGACCCTCCCAGTGGTTGCATGACCAGTTTCTGCATGGAAGGGATGCCTTTTGGTACGGTCCAGCTGTAGGGTTCCAGGAGGGTAAGCCATGATGGGTACTAGGCCGACGTGATGTTGGAAGATTCGTTCGTTAAGCCGCCAGGGTTTGTGAGGTTTCAATGTTTAGTGGCCATTCGCAGGTCTCTTCTGGGGCCCGTTTTTGGTGCGCAAGTGTCTGCATTTATGCCTGTGTACATTAATATAACCATGATTATGATATTAAAATACTTTTTCCCGAGAGCGCCTGCGAAGGGTTCTTCGTAAAAAATCAGCCGTATATCAACATCTGTACTTCATCACATCAGCATCATCAACATCTTTACATCATCACATCAGCAACATCAACATCTTCACATCATCACATCTGCAGATCTAGATCTTCGCATCATCACATCTGCAGATCTAGATCTTCACACCCTCACATCTGCAGATCTAGATCTTCACACCTTCACATCTGCAGATCTAGATCTTCACACCCTCACATCTGCAGATCTAGATCTTCACACCCTCACATCTGCAGATCTAGATCTTCACACCCTCGCATCTGCAGATCTAGATCTTCACACCCTCACATCTGCAGATCTAGATCTTCACACCTTCACATCTGCAGATCTAGATCTTCACACCCTCACATCTGCAGATCTAGATCTTCACATCCTCACATCTGCAGATCTAGATCTTCACACCCTCACATCTGCAGATCTAGATCTTCACACCCTCACATCTGCAGATCTAGATCTTCACACCCTCACATCTGCAGATCTAGATCTTCACAATTGACGTCTCAGATCTAGATCTTCAAACGCTGACATCTGCAGATCTTTCTCTCTCTCGCTCTTCTTTCTTCTTCTCTCTAAGGCCGGGGCGGTGCCGCCGGACCGCCACGAAACGTGACATGTAATTACGCCGTTTCGTGCGTTTCGGACGTCCAAAACCTAGGTAAAATTGCAATTTTGAGTTGTCGGCGGTGACCGTTTGGCGTTTTGTGGACATTGAACGTCAAAAACTGAGGTAAAATTGGAATTTTGAGGTGTCGGTCGCAACCGTTTGGCGTTTTGTGAACATTGAACGTCAAAAACTGAGGTAAATTTGCAATTTTGAGTTTTCCGCGGTGACCGTTTCACGTTTTCTCGACATTGAACGTCAAAAACTGAGGTAAAATTGCAATTTTGAAGCGTCACCGGTGACCGTTTCGCGTTTTCTCGACATCGAACGTCAGAAACTGAGGTGAAATTGCGATTTTGGACCTGCTTCTTGGTACGTTTTGTCTTGGTGCGTTTTGCCTTGGTACGTTTTGCTCTGGTACGTTGTGTCTTGGTTCTTGGTACGTTTTGCTGCGCTATACGTTTTGTCTTGGTACGTTTTGTCTTGGTGCGTTTTGCCTTGTGTCTTGGTACGTTTTGTTTTGGTGCGTTTTGTTCTTGGTACGTTTTACTCTGGTGCGTTTTGCTCTGGTACGTTTTGCTTTGGTACGTTTTGCTCTTGGTACGTTTTGCTCTTGGTACGTTTTGCTGTGGTACGTTTTGCTCTGGTGCGTTTTGCTCTTGGTACGTTTGATCTTGGTACGTTTTGCCGTGGTACGTTTGATCTTGGTACGTTTTGCTGTGGTACGTTTGCTCTCGGTACGTTTTGCTGCGGTACATTGTGCATTTTGCTTTGGTAGGTTTGCTCTTGGTACGTTTTGCCGTGGTACGTTTGATCTTGGTACGTTGCGCTGTGCTATACGTTTTGTCTTGGTACGTTTTGTCGTGGTGCGTTTTGCCTTGGTACGTTTTCCTCTGGTACCTTTTACTGTGGTACGTTTTGCTCTGGTACGTTTTGCCTTGGTACGTTTTGCTT
>VSDK01026672.1:907151-925063 GCA_009767595.1 Symbiodinium kawagutii
TTCAGCAGCGTTAATCTGTGATCCCCACTGGGACCCCTGATCAAGTACCAATGATCTCCCATGAAGTATTGACAAGGAATGTTAAGCCTCATGAATCACCATGCGCCATAGCAAATCATCCTAAACAACTATCATGCATGGATTATAGATCTTACATGGTTGATCACTGATTCTTAGAGTCTCCTACTCTGAAGGAATTTTGGATATTTATTCCAGAGGCCAGTTGCTTCCAGTTTTTTCAGAACTGTGATAGATAGCCCTCAGAAGTCATCATCCATCAATCATCGCCGACTACTTTTGACACCCTACCACTTGTGGTCTTGATTTTAAAAGGCTTCATTAACTACAGTAGTCTTCGTTTGGAGATATCAATTTAGTTTCACCACTAGTCACTATCATTGATTGCCTGATTGGCAATTGTGAGCCACTATCATTCCAGAATTTTTATCCTTATTATATACTCAGTACCAGCCATCATCCAACCATTAAGAAGCATTCTCGTTGCGAAGTCACTATCAACCAGAATCATTGGCTTGGCCAAAAATATTTCCAGAATGACATAAACCCTGATTAGTCATCATCCCGATTATCATCCCGTAGCTAGCATCCATCAGTGTACAATTATTCCTCGTCAATGACACGTCCTTAGCATGTAGGTTCATCAGAGCCAGCCGTTAGTAAACGACTAGACATCAATCAATAAGTGGTTTGTGGTTTCAAACATTGTTATTTTCCCTAGTAGCTATTTACAATTGGTTGGTTGACAACTATTATTCATAGGGGTTGAAACCACCAACCAGATACTCATCAAATCATCATTATCAAAGACATCACTTTGTGCCACGCTGAGCCAAGCATGAGAAACCACTATTAACCATTATTCACCACCATTCTTATCCGCAATTCACCCATATTAAACCATGATAAGCCCATTGTTAAACTACTCGCCATCATGATAAGCCGCCCTGAACAATCGACTAATCATCATTCAACCAGCTTACCAACCATCATTGACCATTATCATTGACCTTTATCTATCATCGTTCACCCACATGAACTGTGGTTAGACCATGGGTACATCACTCTCAGCCATTGACAATCTCGATGAACCAATCATTAATCATTCGTAGCCATTACCATCAGTTATCCACGACTCTTTAGCATCAGTTTACCAGCATCAACTACCATGAAAGCCATCATTCACCATTCTCGAACCAGTATTAACCATGGTCAAACATAGATTTCCTAATCGTGTTAACCAACCATATTCCTATGATTTCCTCTGAATCCCATAGTATTAGCCCATGTTATCCCTATGAATTCCCATGATTTCCCTAGGTATCAACCACGGTGAACCCCCCCCGAACCCCTGGATGTCCGCCACCGATTTCCCAAGGTCACCCCAGAAAGCTGCAGCAGCTGCTGGGCGTTCCGCCGCAGCAGCGCGGCAGCCCAGACGGCCTTTCAGCTGCTGAAAGGTGGGGCCGTTGCGACGCGTCGCGCAGCTGGGGAGCAGCTGGGTGCGTAGCCAGCTCTGCCCAGCTTGGAGTGGCCTGGGGTTCAGCTGCTGAGCTGGTAGAATTGGTGAATGATCATTTAGGCGGAAGCTGAGCTGGTTTAGCAACTCAAGGCATCTCAAGGCTAAACCAAGGGTAAGGACTGGTAAGCGTCATCGGCTCAGCTGGTGAACCCATGACAGTTACGAAATAGCTGGGAGTATGGCTGCTGAGAAGGTAAGCACTGCGACTTCGCAAAGCAGTTGCCGCTCGCCAGGCTGCGCGGCAATGGCAAGGCTGCCTCTGCTGGTCCTGGCTCTGAGCACCATAAGCTGAGCAGAAAAACACGGAAAAAGCAGTGGCATCCAGGGGGTGGAAGCACCGTTTGGACCAGTTCCGCCTGCAAAAGATGAATCACTATTTGGTGGCTTCAAACATTTTTTATTTTCACTAATGATCATTAACAACTGGGTAGTTGACTAGTATTTTTCATAGGACTTGAAACCACCAACCAGATAATGATCATCATCAAGCATTATTACCATATATAACCATTATTAACCATTACTAACCACTAGTGAACCGTAGGGGTGGTTCAACCACCACCAAACAGATCCGCATGTACTTTTCATGCCTGGCTGAAGCAGGCTTTGCTTTGACGACGCAATGAGAGACAGAAAAAGTACGAGAATATTGAACGACGTGGCGGACTAGAATTGGCTCACCATACCTGCCACCGTTGATAGAATTGCCGGGTGAGGTCAATACTAGAAAACTCGTACGCAATTACAAGAAAAACTTGCGTTTGCTTTCGTCTCGCTACCCAGCCCAGCTGGGACAGGGTGACCTGACAGCGGTGGAGAGAGAGAAATACTAAAAAGACGTGCAGTTGTGCATCTCAACAAAGTCACTGCAGTTCGTTTGCCAGTATGCCTTTCGTGTACTGATGGGTCGCCTCATGCCAGGTTCGAAAGCAGCTGGAGGATGTACAGAAAGAAAACGAGACCCTCAGGCATGGTGGGCCCCGGATGAGACGTGTTGGCGATGGTTACCTCCATGGTAAGATGGGGATTTTACTTAGTGGTGCTTCATGGAAGATCCGAATGAAGATCCGTGTTGGAAAGCCCGCTGCGTTTTGCTGTATTTGGAGGGAGTGAAGCTGCAAGCTATGGTGAAACATGGTGAAGCTAGGGAAGGCTTCTCAATATTGATCTCCCATGATTGATCCTGGCTCAGATCATCGATGGCACTTTGAGAATACAGATTGCATGGAGCGAGCACATGATATACGATCATTGTATAGGGTGACTACCATTCATCAGGGTTGCATTGGCGGATAAATCCGTAACATTTTTTCGGTGAGGTTCGAACAGCTATTTTGTTGGTGATGTGATGACTACCAATTATCACCAATGGTTACGTTGAGTAATGTTGAGTATAAAGATGATAGACCACCAGTATCCCTGAGTATTCCCATGTATCCCCTATGATTAACATAATATGTTAACATTGACGAACCACTAAAAGTCATTACTCGCAATCGATTATACAATTCTCACTTAGTATGCCTACTAATGTGCTACTTGTTGTATCCCCTAGTATCCCCTATGATCAACCACCATGAGCCATCACGAAAAAACCCTCTGACTCCGCAGTCGCCAGGGCTGAGAACCACCAACTGCGGCAAAAGCTGTTGGGCGCCACAGTGAACGGTGGGCCAGGCGAACGGTGCAGGGAGTGTAGGTTGTGAAGCTGTAAAAATGATACTCTTATGTCATGAACGGAACTAATTAGTTCGTGTCAAATCATTATCAAACATCAATTAGTCTTAGAAATGTTGCCATGAGCTGATTGATGCTTGAGAATGATCTGCCATGCAACCAACGGTGGTTAGTACTGGGTAGGTATGATTCATCATTGACGGAGATGTCAATCATGGCTCATGGATTCTCACGTTGTCTTAGATTGAATATGATTCAATCTGTGATGTTGGATGATGGGAGGCCATGGAAGAAGAATCAGCAACTGATTCTAGCCTGGGGTTGTTAACCTAGGTGTTACAAACGTGGTTTATTACAACTAATGTCGTGGTGGTTCATGAAAGTTTTCCCTTGGGACATTCGGATGGCAGGACTTGTGTTATATAATTGCAGCAATAAGAGTGTCAAGCTCCGTTTTTGCGTGGGATGTTTTTTTTGAGGGATCATCAGGGTATTCAAGCACTCAGATTGACTAAGTGATGATTTTCCCGGAATTGACGAATAGTGTTGGAGAAGGTACCTAACACAATATGTCAAAAGATTGGTCATGACCAGAAATCTGAGAAACAAGATTCGCTGGTATGATTGAATGAACCCAAACGCCGGGCAGCTTTGGATATTTTGGCACGGTTGATTATGTTTAAATGTCCAACCAACTTCGAAGAGAGTTTGTTGGGTCTGTTTGCCCTCAGCTGTTCCTGCGGTTTGCGAAAGGCAAGTGGCATGTCAACTGTTTTTCGATGTCTCAAGCCCACCTATTAAAAAGGTCAAGTTGGACATTTGTTGCTTGGGCCATGATGTCCTTCGGAGAGCAACTCGGGCAGAAAGCCTACGATGCTCAGATGGAGTGGGTAGAACAGACCCTGCAGAAGTTCATGGCAAAGTGTGAGAAAGCTGCAGCAGAGCAACAAGAAAAGGCTTGCATGAGAGAATATCTGTTCTCGGATGAGGCTTTGAAAATTCTGCAGAAAAGGCTTGACCAACTTGGATTTGCATGTCAACACACGCTACGGGCCCGTTCGGAGCTTGTAGATGGTGAGTGGCGTAGAACAGTGGACATACATGCAGGATGGAAGATTGGCCCTGCTGCACCCGAGAAGACCCGGATCGCGCCGCAGGGCACCAAGGGCAACTGCCCCGTCTGCCACGAAAATCGGCCTGTGGTGGCTTTGGTGCCTTGTGGGCACACGGTGTGCCAGCAATGCCACGAATCCCATCAGCTCCGTCAGTGCCCCATGTGCCGCAAGCACTTGACAGGTGCGACCCAGGCTCTCTTCGTGGGATGAGCTGCCTCTCGGGCCGAGGGAACACATAGCTCACCTGTGTGGATTGAGGCTTGTCTCCGTGGAACAGTGAGAGATGGGCCTTGCAGTTTTGGCTTGTTCGAGGACGTGTGAAATCTAATCCATTGATTATTATCGTTCTTATCTTCCTTCCAGTCCTGCCAGTTCACATGGCACGGCAGGTTTGGATGTTTGGATGGCTTTTTAGTACAGCAGCGTATTGAGATGTATTGAGCATAGACATGCGTAGACTTAGATTGAATCACTACTATCATTTATGGAAGGAGTTGTGTGGCAACTGCTGGATGCAACATCACCCAGCTTGCAGAGCGCCGAACAGCTGGGCAAAAATCAGCAGGTCAACTTTTTTTTGGCTTCGAGGGTGCCAGTTTCCAGGGTTGGTTCATACCTCTTGTATGTGCCAAGCATCACAGGCGCAGAAGTCACTGGGCAATGCCTTTGGACATAGGTTGATTGAACAAAAATGTTTTCTTGGGGGCTCTGAATAACCAATATTATTAGCTATTAAACCCTAATCATAGTAAGTTATATATCATAATTCTGGCTATAAAGAATCATTAAGGCGGCATTCTTGACCAATGAGTACTATGATCATCATGATCATGATGCTGCTGCTGCTGCTGCTGCTGCTGCTGCTGATGATGATGATGATGATGATGATGATGATGATGATGATGATCGTGATAGTGATAGTGATAGTGATATATAGTGATGGTGCTGGCGGTGATGATGTTGCCGAATCTAATCCAACCGTGACCAGTGGCTTTCAGCCATTTTGCACCAGAGGCTAGCTTGTGTTTCAACTGGCGCACTCGCTCAACCCATGTAATTTCCCTTGAACCACTTGAACCAGCATAATCTCATCATCAATCAGGAATCCTCATGTATCATCAATCATCCATTACAAGGACGCCAGCTGTGCATCATGAAGCCATGATGGGCTAATTATTTGCTGCACCAGTATCATAGTCCACCAGGGTGAACCATCACTTTGCTTCACCATGCCACCATTCACCCACGGTGAGCTGCTCATCCACAGCTTCGAGGCAGAAAACCAATTCAGCACAGGAGGCCCCTGTCCAGCGTGAAATCCGCAGCGTTGGTGTCCAGCGTTCCCTAAGGTGAGAAAGCACCGGTTTTAGCGGGTGATAACATCACCAGCTTCATGAACTGGTTCCAGCTAGTGTGGTTCAAGGCTTTGCTTCAGTGATCTATCACGAAGAATTGATCATTGAATTGGTTCTTCGGAAGCCTACCTTGGGAACCCTGGTTCAAACATTTTAGAACATTTATAACCTTGAATTATATAGAGAGACAGGGCCTTAGGGAACCCGGAGTCATATTCTTTTTTTCCTGGGAAAATCTACGTCGGAAAACCCTACAATTGGTGGTTAAAACAAGGGTTGCCACCGTAGATTCTCCTATGCACCGTGACAAGAATGAGGGTCTATGAAGAGCTGGAGCTCAAATGCTGTACGGTGTGGTGACTATGTGAGGTGTGGCCACGCATGCGCCACTTTGCATACAGAAGTATGTCCATACAGATGTCCATGCACCATGGTGCGCCTATTGTTTCAATATGATCCATGTCAAGTGGACGCTGGGGGTGCCAGAATCTCAGTAACTCTCTTAATGATTCTGAATGTCTTCAAGGGAGTTTCCAGAATGAAGGCGATAGCCGATTGGGGGTATCACCATATCTGGCTGGTGGTTTTAAAATAATTTTTACATTTTCCTTGGTAAGAACATGTAATAACCGATGGTTGTTGGCTGGTTGACCAATATTTTTCACCAGGGTGGTTCAGCCACCAACCAGGTGTGGAACTGGTTGGTGGCATTCTGCTAGGCCTCCTTTGGATCCGCCTCACCTTCTGCAGTAGTGGTGGAGGCCGGAACGCGGCTTGGGACGGAGCAGCGATGGCTTGGATCAGCCATGGCTCAGCCGCAGCTGGGGAAGGGCATGCACTGTGCGCAGCCATGGATGCGCCATGTGAACCAGATCGAACTTCGAAGCCGAAGCCATGGCTGCCATGGCTGCCATAGCTGTTGCAGTGGATTCCAGGGAGGCTGTGGGATCTCTTGTGGATGAGCATGGCCAGGGTCCCACAACCAAGGCTGACGTCGTTGCATTGGCTGTTTCGGTGTCAGGAGCCGCTTTCGAAAGCGCCCAGTCCTCCCAAAGATGATGGCCCGAGAGCAGCAGAGGCGCCTGCAACTCGCGTGGCATCTGTGATTTTCCTGGGGATTCCTCGGAGTTGAGTGGCGACATGAGTTGTATATAGAAGAAGTTAGTTTATCTTAGCTTATTTTGATACATTTAACACTGTACTTTGGAATGGCCGACGGATTCATCAAGGATCAACTCACCATCAGTCAACCATTCATTCACCATCAGCCTACCATCCATCAACCATCATAATTAAGCATCATTGCCCATAAGTTTACCCGTTTGTGATCACTTGGCTACCCAACACCCTTTTGCCACCATGTTAAACTCAGACCTTTTCAAACGGCGCGCGTCCGCACTGCCTGCAGGGTATTCCTGCAACACTCGTAGGCCACTCCGTCCCTGGGGCGCGAACCCCCGCGGATGAGACATCTGGGAGTTGATGCTGACAACACACCTGCGCCAGGATGTGTACCTGGGCTTATGACCATACAACCCTTCTAAGGTAGCGTGAACATATCATGGTTGGTGACCACTTAGAAATCATCCTAGATTCGGCTACCTTAGAAATAATGACCATATCACCCCATGGGGTTATATGGTCAACTAACCCCTAGAAATCATGGTTGGTGACCACTTACCAGCCGTGGGGGTGCACATCCAAGCGGTGAATAAGGACTCAGGGCTTTGTCCATAAATGCTGTACCCTGATGGCTTGTCGGTTTCCCTGTTACTGGCTATTGTTGGATGGGCCAAACCCTAATGATGGTCACAGGGGATTGTTTAAGGATGTTCAATGATGGGTGAAGGAGTTTAGTAACGAACGCCGAGTACTTCTGATGGTCAATATGATAACGGTAGATGTTTAGTTATCACAAGCGGTGATGATAGATGATGGTGAAGAACCGACAATTAGTGCCTAGTAATTGTTAAAGATGGTTCCTGGCTGGTCCATTTAATGAGAAACTACGCCCGCAATTTACGATAGATAGTGTTTACCATGCGTTTTCCATGTTTTCCTACCAGGAAGCTGATGAAATATCCTCGAAGCACGCCAGCAAATATTCAAATTCATCACGCCCTGACAAGGCTGTCTTCTGGCTCATATTGTGCCCAAAGGTTGGGTCACTCTTTGGCCAATCTTGCCATAGGTTTTTGTTCCGCCTTAGCTGGTCGATTCCACCACAGCTGATTCTTCGACAATCCACTTCTGGATCGAAAGCATTTAGCAGAGTGTGGCCGTCGTCTACTGACACAACAATCCTCGACATCAACCCCGCAATCTTGCATCTTAAGATTGGAAAAAGGTGTTGGGAAAAATGATAAGTAAAACATGGTAAAACTGTTTGTGACCGAGCAAAATTGACATTTTTGGCTAGTTTTGGTCGGCAAACCGTGGTGATTTGGCTGTGGGTCAACACCCCGTACCCCTGGTTCCCCTATCATTAACCAGCAAGTTTTCCTTATAATTGTTGGTGATCATTCGCCATGAAATTGGGGGCTCCTTCGGCGTCTCCGTTTCACCAGAGTCAGACACAGCAGGATGATGTTTGGAAAAAAAAAATGGTTGGTTAACTGCTTGACCCATAGCCATATTGCTGGTATATCCCCCACTATTGTTGCTTCTTATCCCCTATTAGTAACCATTATAACCAGCTATTACTGGTTGATTAATATTGACCCATAGCCATTTGGTAGGCAAAATGCTACCTGTTTGCTATGTCAATCGTGGCGATTTGGGCCACGAATCTTGCGGCTTCCCGGCGTGCCAGGGATGCCCAGCTCGCCCTCGGAACCCAGCCCACCCACGGAGCGGCCGCGCTCACGGGAGGCAGGGTCCAGTGGGACCCAGGTCCACGTTGTGAAGCTGATCCAATATGGGGCTATCAATGTTAAACATTAGGTTATAATCAGGTTTAACATGGTGGTTTCTCAAAATATAGGACCCCCAAAATGGTTGGTTTGGTACTACTAAATGACTATAAATGGATGATTTAAAAAAATTTAGGGGTACCCCTATTTTGAGAAACCACCACATATGTTTATAGTAGGTTATAATCAGGTTATAATGGATTATAATTGGTTAAGCATCAGGTTGCTTCAATGGCAAAGAATCGGAAACATATGGCGAGCTGGGTCAAGCAGTTAACCAACCAATCATGGGGGATAAGTTCACCAACAAAACTATAAGGAAAACAGCCTGGCCAATGATGGGGGAACCAGGGGGACTAAGGGTGAACTGACACACAGCCATATATGGGGCTACCAATGTTAAACAATGACTGTTAAACACATGTTAATTATAGGGTTTATTGGTACTATTAATGGTTTAACCCCTATGAACTGTTAATATGGTTTAACAATATGGGGGGTACTGATTATAAGGGATGATGCTTAACAATGGTTAAACACATGGTTATTATGTGAATGGTTTCTAGGTATACTGAAGTAACAAAAGTTAGATGAATGGTTCATTGGTAAATGGTGAGCCGTGGTTGGGTGGCAATTGTTTACAATGTACTTCCGCCCCCGGGAATTAAGACACAGTCAAGAAGTCTTTCTCCGATAGTGTTTGGCTCTAGCACATGCTGTGTACGAACTGTGGGGTCTTTCCGGGTAGCCCTTGGTGCCATATCTGCCGTACCTGGTCTCGAATAGGCTTCTTCTTATCTGAGGGGAAGTTTGAGACCAGGGACGAGGCGCAACTGCTGGCCAGCCTTAGGCGGTGCTGCGGCGAGATCCAGGACTTGGCCGAGGTGCGCGTGGGCAACCAAGCGGGGAAAGAACCTCACTCCGGGAGCACTCCTGCTCCTGCTTCGGGGAGCCGCGAAACCCCCAAGGAAAAACAAAGGGAGAAGAAGACAAAGGACAAGAAGAAGGACAGCAAGAGAAAGAAGGATAGCAAGAAAAGGACTCGAACTGCCAGTGAAGAAGAGGAGATAGAGGACAAGAAGAGAGAGAGGTCGCCTACTGAGGACAGAGCATACCGTGAAGAAGGGAGAAAGGAGATCAAGGAAGAACCAAAGGAACGAGGGGAGGAAGAACCCCCTTCAACGGTGGGCATCGCCCCACTTGATCATCAGCAAGACGAAGAAGTTGAGGAAGAGTCCCCAGAGGAAAGGGACCCCCCGAGGGAAGTCCCCTCAGGACATCGAGACGGAGGAGAACCAGAGCGGTTTGTTGAGGAGTTCAAGGCAGCAAACCCACCAGGGTACGTCAGTATCCCAGCTGGTGCAAGGGCGAGAGGTTCAGTGCGGCGCCACTACGAGCGCTCATCGGGGGCTAGGAGGCCACCTGAACCGGACCGATCACCTTCAAGGAGGTCGCGAGAAGAGGAGCGATCAAGCTCCCCGAGGGAACCCCTTGAGAGGAGAAGACCAAAAGGGAAAGGCAAAGGAGGACGCAAAGGGCAAGAAAGATCCGAGAAGAGAGGAAGAAACAAAGGAAAGAAGCACAAGGAGAGAGGAAGACTTTGGGTCCGTGGTGAGTGGCCGACCCAATGGCGCCGAAGGCAGCAATGAGAGGGCCCATCCACAGACCAGCAGGTCATGGGGTAAGGGCAATGGCCAAGGCAGTGGCCAAAGCAAAAGCGGGGGCAAGGGCCCCTCGAGCTCCTCTTCATCGTCCAGCTGCACATCCTCGTCATCGCGCAGCAGTTCCTCGGGAAGGCGAGACCGTCGAGGACAAGTGGAAGAGGGGCGAGACGATAGCAGCCGGGCGGTTGAGTCCGAGTTGGCTCGTGTCAGGCGAGCGTGTCTTGTCCAGCAAGGCTTACTACTATGGGGCGGAGTGCAAGGTGGCCGGGGTCTTCGACCACTGCGAGGTGGTAGGGAACGATGTGAAGCTCCACTTGAAGATCATCGGCACCAACTCAGATGCGCTCTTGGCTTGGGCCTCAGGACAAGCGGTGGCTATGGCTCGGCTGCACTTATGCAGCCCCTCCTGCAATCGGGAGGAGGTTGCGGACTCTCTCCTGCACACGGGAGAGTTGAGGAAAATGGCGGAGCCCATGCAGGAAGATGGATGGGCATCAAACCTCATTCCTGTCCAGCCGGAGGCCGACGAGCTGGCCACCCTGAGGGAACGAGAAAGGACGGGAGCACAGGCCGCTCCTGCTCGCAAAGAAGAGGAGAAAGAAAGCGACAAGAAGAAGCGAAAGGAGTCCAAGGAGAAGAAGAAAGATGGCAAGGAAGACAAAGAGTCCAAGAAGAAAAAGAAAAGGAAGAGAAGCTCATCAAGCGAGACATCATCCCAGGAGGCCTTGAAGAAAGGCAAGAAGAGCAGTCAGAGTGGCAGGGAAGAAAGATCCCCAAGCTCTGTTTTTGGGCACTGGGCTGGACCACAGCGACAAGGTCCGGAGGATGGTGTCCAAGAAGGCACGGAAGTACATCAAGAAGAGAGGCAAGTCCAACTCCTCGGAAAGCGGGAGTTCGGGGAGTGGGGACTCCCTGGATGTGGTGGAGATGGAGGACGACACCATCTTTGCCCAGGCATCGAAGGTGAAGCTCGTCTCGGAGAAGTTTCCAGGGGCCTTAGCGGCTCAAACACTTGGTGCAATGCGCAGCCATTTGTTGACGGAGGTTGGTGCGGACAGCAGCACCAGCTCTCTGAGAGGCATCGTCCTGCCGTATTATCGGCAATGCCTCCACAAACGTGGATCGGGGCCTCAGCAGCGGGAAATGCTGACCCTGGCTTCAAGCGTGGAGGCTTTGCTTTCGGGCAAGGCCTCACATGCAGTAGACCTTATGCTGCAACGCCTGAAAAGCTGCGAGGCGACGTTGACCGGTACTCACTGGTCGGTGAGTCAACGTTTAGAACTTTTACCTCCAGAAGGGGTAACGGTGACCCCGGTCCAGGAGCTGCAAACTGCACAAAAGGATGCCTACCAGGAGAACAAGGTGAGGACGCAGGCCAGCTTCCAGGACGGGAGGCCAAGTGGAGCCAAAGGCAAACCAAAGGGAGACAACAGAGACAAAGGCTATGGCAAGGGGCGAAAGGACTCAGCCAAAGGGTCCAATCCAAAAGGCGAAGCTCCCAAGAAGAAAGACGACAGCGGCAGCAAGAGCTAGAGAAGAAGAGAAAGGGGCCTCTTGACAACGGAGGCGAACAGAAGAAGAGGAAAGGGCACAACGAACTGGAGACAGGCTATGATGGGGGATGGGCAACGGCCCCCAGCCTTGGAGCAAAGTTGACATCTTGCCCTTCCACGGGGGAGTTGGCCAAGGAAGACAGAGGCCATCCCCTGGTGCATGACGGATTCGCGAAGTCGATCCCTTCGAATTCCTTTCAAACCCCTGCACCGTGTGAAATCACGGAGGCGGGAAGTGGCAGCGCAGGGGGTGTCGTGAAGACCCCTGGATCGCTTTTTGCCCCAGAGAAAAAAGATGGCGCGTGTTCAGGTGATGGTATGGGTGGTTTGGTTGGTTGGGGTCCGGTGCTCTTACAACAGCTACTAGAGGTTCTACCGCTCTGCAGCAAGGCCATGGGTAAAGGGTTTGGTGGTGGTGTCTACCCTTTGCCTACCTCTGGTAGTTTGTTGGTTGAGTTCACTGGTAGCCCAGAGGGACCTAAGACCACCTGGTTACAATGTTTATGTGTGGCACTAAACTCCATGTGGGGTGGAGAACTGTTTAGTGATGGGCCGGTTACTGAAGTACAACGGGGATGTCTCAACACCCTGGCGAATGATGTGAGTTACTTCTGCAACTTGGAGTGCCCCATGGAAGATATCTCCTGGAGTGAGTTCTTCCGTGTCAAGAGCATAGATTACAAAGGCGACGAAGTGCAAGTCGCTCAGTGGTTTTCCTGGGAAAACATCTCTCCTGCTTTGCCTCGGGAGATTGGAGTAGTACCTTTGGAAGAGTTGTGTGAGCACGGTGCACGTCACTATGTTACTCACTTTGACTTGTATCTCAAACCAAGAGAGGAGTGGGGCTCTTGGAAGAGGCCAAGGGTCATGGTGGATGACTCCGACTGGAGCGCCGTGTGCGAAGGCCTCCTGGCTGCGGGGGTCTGTCGACTGATCCCTGAATCAGAGGTATTCATGACGGACCAAGGGCCTTTGCTCAATGGTCTTTTCGGGGTGCCGAAGAATGAGCAAACTGAAGCTGGTGTGGATATCTACCGACTTATTATGAACCTGGTTCCTCTGAACCAGTTCTGCCAACCTTTGTCGGGAGATGTAGATACACTACCCTCCTGGGGAGGGATGTCACCCTTCTTCCTGCAACCTGACCAGAATCTGTTGGTAAGCAGTGAAGATGTGAAGTGCTTCTTCTACACCATGCGTGTACCCATGTGTTGGCATAAATACTTGGCTTTCAACAAGCCAGTGCCCAACAATGTCCTACCAAGGGGCATGGATGCTGAACCTGTTTACCTGTGCTCGCAGGTGCTTCCTATGGGTTTTCTAAACTCAGTCAGTTTAGCTCAACATGTGCACAGAAACCTCGCCTTGTGGTCGGGTGATTCAGCCAATGCGCCGCAGCACGAGTTCCGTAAGGACCGTGCGTTCATGGCAGGAGATTCTGGCTGGCGAATCTACCTGGATAACTATGACCTTCTCGAGAAGGTGAAGGCCACGGAAATGGTTGACACCGAGCATACAACGGCACCCGGGGTCCTATCCCTGAGACAGGAGTACGAGAGATGGGATATCCCTCGAAATACAAAGAAGGCCGTGGAGCGAGCTTCCCGTTGTGAGATGCAAGGCGCCACCATCGATGGCATTCGGGGTGTGGCTCACCCTAGGGAGGTCAAGCTGGGCAAGTACTTTGGCCTAGCACTCAAGCTGTGCTCGCAGGACTTTGCCACTCAACGGCAATGGCAGGTTGTTTGCGGGGGACTAGTGTACTTCGCAATGTTCAGGCGACCGGTGCTGGGGGCACTGAACGGAGTATGGAAGCACATCGAGTCGTATAAGACCCACAGGGAAACTTGGAGACCAACCCCGCCGCAGTGCAAGCTCGAGGTACTTAGGTTCCTTGGATTGCTACCAGTTTGCCGGCTTGACTTCAGGTTGGATATGCATCCTCAAGTTAGCTGCAGCGATGCTTCCAGCACTGGTGGCGGTGTGTGTGCCAGCTCTTCGGTAACTGCCCTGGGGCAGGTCGTGGCTTCAGGAAAACTTCGTGGAGACATGGTGGAGTCACGAACGGGAGAGCAGGTCCTGAGTATAGGACTCTTCGATGGCATCGGAGCCTTACGGGTGGCCTTGGATCTCCTGCAGGTTCCTGTGTTAGCCCATATTTCAGTTGAGTCCAACCCGGTGGCGCAAAGAGTGGTGGAGGCCCACTTTCCGGGAACAGAAATTGTGGATGACGTGCAACATGTCGATGAGGCAATGGTCGCTAAGTGGCGTGGCAAGTATTCACAGTGTTCCTTGATTGTCCTTGGAGGAGGCCCACCGTGTCAGGGCGTGAGTGGATTAAATGCGGACCGGCGAGGTGCGCTCCGGGATCACCGATCCTGTCTTTTCACTCATGTACCTCGAATCCGAGAGTTGTTGCAGAGGTACTTCCCTTGGTGCCCAGTCTACAACCTTATGGAGTCAGTTGCCTCCATGGACCTCCAAGATGAAAGGGTGATGTCAGATAGCTTTGGGAGCAGACCACTGAAGTTGGACGCCGGGGGTATGACGTGGTGCCATCGCCCACGACTATACTGGCTCACTTGGGAGGTGACCTCAGGAGACGGCGTGGCCATATCTCCTGGAGCCGGAAATGCTGAGCAAGACGTTGTGCTGACGGCAACCCAACCCCTTGAGGAAGTCATCAGGGCAGGATGGTCCAAAGTGGATATGGCAACTCCCTTTCCTACCTTCACTACTTCGCGTCCACGAGTGCACCCTGGACATCGTCCAGCCGGCATCAAGCAATGCACCTTGGAGGAACTACATCGGTGGGAACAAGATCTTCACCGTTTTCCGCCATACCAATACAAACGATGCAATGGTCTGGTCAACCGATCCGGGGAAATCCGAATCCCTGACGAGCAAGAACGGGAGATGATGATGGGCTTCCCCCTCCATTATACCTCTCCTTGTTTGCCTAAGGGTCAGCGCAAGGGAACCCTCTTCAGCGACACTCGACTCAGTCTCCTCGGGAACTCCTGGAATGTTCCTGTAGTGGCTTGGCTGCTGGGGCAGCTCTTCGGGCGTCTCGGCATGATTCGCACACCAACCCCCCAGGATGTCATGAACTCCTTGAAACCGGGAGCTTCACCCTCAGCTCAAGGTCGCCTTCTTCGCATGCCCTTACGTCCCCCTCTCTCCTCGTCTACGGGAGACGCCCATCTCCTAGCTTCCACTCTTGGAAATCTGGTTTCAATGAAAGGTGAAGACCTCATGGTCTCTGCGCCAACAAGCCAACAGGTGCGCTTTCACCGAATGAGAGCCAGTGTACCGTCCAAGCTCTGGAAGTGGAGCATTGTGACTGGGTGGACATGGCGCTGCGGGAAGGAACACATAAACTCTTTAGAGTTACGAGCCATCCTGACAGCCATACGTTGGAGAATTGAGAAAAAGCAACAAGTCAATACCCGCCTACTGCATCTCACAGACTCTTTAGTCTGCCTACATTGCCTCACCCGAGGCCGAAGTAGTTCCACCAAGCTTCGCCGTACTATGTCTCGTATCAATGCCCTCATTCTGGCCGCCAACCTTCAGCCCCTCTGGGGCTACGTGCACACGGACCAAAACCCAGCCGACAAACCCAGTCGTTGGGGTCGGCGGGTCCGCACAAAATATCGACATGCCGCGTAAGCGTGTCCTAGAAGCGGCGCGTCCAGAAGATCGGGCACAACAGAGACAGAAGCTTGGAACACTTCGAGACCTAACAGTTCAACCTGCCACCCGACGCAGGTACAACTTGGCAACAGATGCATTTTTGGCTTTCTTGCGTGAGGAAGGTCACTCTCTTCCTCATCGAAAAATGGACATGGACCCCTTGGTCTGTGACTACTTAGAGCACCTTTGGGCAACAGGCAAAGGTCGTGGCCTCGCATGTGATACCCTGGCTGGACTCCAGGATTTTCAACCAAACTTGCGAGGTGCCATGCCGGGAGCATGGAGACTCCTGAAAACTTGGCATATAAACGAAGTTCCTAATCGAGCTCCCCCAATCCCCGAGCACTTAGTCCACGCGATGGCTGGATGGGCGTTTTTTAAGGAACAATATAGCTTTGGCATTTCGTTGCTCATTGCTTTTTATACTATGCTAAGAACGGGAGAAGTGCTGGGACTTAGGTCCAGTCATCTCCTTTGCAATGCTAATGAGAACCAAGTGCTCATCTCATTGGGCCTCACAAAGGGCGGTAAGCGCCACGGCGCTGCCGAAAGTGTCATACTTGGAGTTGAGCCAGCGGTCAAGCTGGTCAAACGATGGAAGCAGCTCGCTTCACCTGCCACTTCGGTCTCTCCTGCACCCACCACCTGGAGGCGACTGTTTAATGAGGCACTTGAAGCCCTCAAGGTTGATCACCATGGTTTTAGACCCTATTCTCTTCGGAGAGGAGGGGCCACATTCTGGTTTGGCAAACACCAGAATCTTGATAGAATCTTGGTACAGGGGCGGTGGCACACACAAAAAAGTGCACGCCTGTACATCAACGAGGGCCTAGCTGTTTTAGCCGGCATGAAGCTACCTGCTTCTAGCTTATCCCTCAAACCTTACCTGAACATTTACCATCAAACCATCAAGTCCCCGGTGTTTAAAACACTTGAGCCTCCGAAAAAATTCGGAAGGAAAGGGGGCGGTGGTAAGAAGCAGTCAAAGCGGGCAAAATGAAGGGGGGGCTACTGGCTTTCTGCTTTTCCCACATTTTTCAGCACCAACTAACCTTCTTGGCACCTTAGTGTTAAGAGGTCTGGCTTACGCAACGGTGGAGAAGGTGAACTGTCTTTCACTGCCTTGGGTCTAGCCGGGCTTTCGAAAGCGGTTTCTCTGTAGGTATGAGTAGTTGGTGGCTGTTAACTAAATTTTTCAGTATTCATTTTTAAACGATTTTGATAAATCAGCTGCAGAGCGGAGAAAAAATGACTGACCTGTGTCTTTGTACTTCCGCCCCCGGGAATTAAGACACAGTCAAGAAGTCTTTCTCCGATAGTGTTTGGCTCTAGCACCCCCCCACTGCCACCCGGGAGACTTTTGTCTCCTGTAAGAAGCAGTCAAAGCGGGCAAAATGAAGGGGGGGCTACTGGCTTTCTGCTTTTCCCACATTTTTCAGCACCAACTAACCTTCTTGGCACCTTAGTGTTAAGAGGTCTGGCTTACGCAACGGTGGAGAAGGTGAACTGTCTTTCACTGCCTTGGGTCTAGCCGGGCTTTCGAAAGCGGTTTCTCTGTAGGTATGAGTAGTTGGTGGCTGTTAACTAAATTTTTCAGTATTCATTTTTAAACGATTTTGATAAATCAGCTGCAGAGCGGAGAAAAAATGACTGACCTGTGTCTTTGAGTATGGTGAACAATCGTTAAGTTGAGATGGCCAACAACCTAACCCTAGACTCCTAGGTGAAGATTGACTATGGTTGGCAAGGGGTAATGACTAAGGATCACTGGTTAACAATGGTCAACTGGCGATGGTTGTGTACGGTTGCGTTGGTTGAAATGACCATGGCTGATTGACGGTTTACCACTAGCTGGTCGCCGATGAGCGGTGTAGCACTGGTGAAGCAACAATGAGAGGATAGATCACAATCGCGTTTACCCAGGAAAGGTTAATGTATGTTTGATTAATTTGTCAACTGACCCTGCTTGGTTTATTTGCAATCGTTTTTACGGGACAACCCTTAAAACAGTGGTCGTTGGAATGCTAGGGAAGAGATCATCTAATTCCGGGGTGGACTGCGAGTGGTTCATCACCCATCACTGCTGGGGACTGTTCGTCAACAGAGGCCCGAGAACAGACACCCAAGGTGGTTTGCGCTTGAAACCCCCTGACCAAGCGTGAGAAGAGGGATCAATAGGGGTAGAATGGTGATTGGTTTTTAGCAAAAAAGGTTTAAAACTGCTAGTGGAGTAGTTGGTTAACTAAGCAAATATCGAAAGTTAACTATCAATAGTAAACTAGAACAATCTTTGAGAACTTCCAAATTTAATTATTTACATTACTGAAGAAGTGTGAACTGCTCATCAACCATGCATTCGATCCAAGCCATCACCGCTGCAGCCATGTCATGGCTGGTTGT
>VSDK01026672.1:931910-946923 GCA_009767595.1 Symbiodinium kawagutii
CCAGGCCCTGCAACTCCCGGGCGGAGCAGCGCTGGTGCCCCGGGCCATGGAGGGACAGCACCGGCGACACCACGAGCTGCGGAAGGAGATGAGGGGAGCTGGGGAGGGGCGCCACCCTGGGTGGGAGGGTGGGATTGGAGCTGCTGGTGATGAGGGGCTGTTGATGACTAGGGTGAGATTGCCAGGGATCGGTTTGCGTTGAAAGTATTGAAGTGAACCTTTTTTTCAGAGTTGATCAGAATTTCGATTCCAAAGCAATACTTGACTTTTATAAGCCAGCCGAGGTTTCCCCAAAGTCAGAGGTGAACATCTCAACGTGGCACCCTTATCAAATACGACAAGGCTTAGTAACTCATCGCAAGCGATCTTCCAGGCCCAGCTCATAGTGACAGGTTCCCTCCAGATGATCATGCCACCCTCCTTGGGAATCACCCCATTAGGATTGTTCCCCTTTGGCCGTACGGCAGCTCCACTTTTGGACAACAAGATCGAAATCTTTCGGTTCCCAGCTGATCTATCTAACATTCTGTTGGTGCTTTCTGACCTGCTCCAAAAATGCTGGCGGCTTGCCTTAAACCGAAGGTTCCATTCGCCCACATTTTCACAGCTCAACCATGCTGAATCCTGAGGAGGTGTCCCGCATACCATTGTTCGACGCATGGGACGCCAAGCGTTCGTATCGTGAAATTTCTGCAAGACTTTTGCTACCCCCGTTACTGCCTGCCAGTTGCTATCCGTTGGAATTTGCCCCTGGGCAGCAACCACTCTCTGATGTCGCGAGTTGGTTCAAGTCGACCTTGTTAATTTGGGCTTGTTTATTCGATTAGCGAAAAGATCGCCATGACTTCACATGAAACGCCAGCATGGCCTAATCTCATGCATGGCTGTGTGTGTAGCAGTCCTTCTGCACGCTTTGGTATTTTTGTTTGCCTGTGGTTGCTTCAAATTTGTTCAAGATTCCAGGTGAAGTAATCTGAAGATTCTGAAGGCCTTTGAACATTGCACGATTCCCTCAAATTCACACGAGAGACATCCCACCACCTGGCCTAGTAATGATGGTTGCAGTTCTGGTTAATTGTGGTTTGACATGGTTATTTAAATGGTTTCTAATGACAGTAAGCTAATGATGATTGATGGCTACTGGTCAGCAACTAACTCATGAATTCTAATCATCATTAGCCAGCTATTAACCATTCAGAACCAACTAGAAATGACCAACCAACCTTACTTGCATCAATAACCAACAAACAATTCTTACCCACTGCTTCATAACCATAGCAACTGATTCCCCATCAATCATAACTTCATAACGCGAATGCCCAACAAATCATCAACAAACCATCAACAGCGTATGGGTGAGGAGATCCAACGTATTGCTTCACTATGCTTCAACAACACGTTGGATACAAATATGGAGGAGATCCAGCCTGATCAACGCTTGCCGCCATGGGCGAAGCCGAGGCCCTGGGAAGGCAAAGCTTTTCTCCTGCACAGAGCGCTTTGCTGGATCTCCGCAGCCCAGCAAGTGCCATGCAGTGCCTTCTCCGGGCGAAGCGCCATGGATCAGCTGGTCTTAGCGGGGAGATTATGGCTGATCAATGATGATCAACTGTTTAGTTCATGATTGGCTCATGGTCATGAATCCATCTGCAACAATGAGCCATGTGTATTCATGGTTTTTATGTGATAGTTGATGTTTGTCCATATGTCGGTAAATTACATAACTCTAATATATGCACTAAATTCAAATCGTCCATGTTTGACGGTTGGAAACGGGAAGATATAGTACTGAGAGTAGATCGATGGCGTTAGTAATTGTGTTGCTGTGGTATTGTAAGGCTTTGTTGGTGGCACGGGAATGGTCAAATTATTGGTACAATAGTGGTGAACTACTAGCACAGTGGATCGGCTACAATGGTGTAACAAAGATGGGCCAATAATTGTAAGGGAAAAGTTGATGCACTGATCGATGAATGGTTGATGACAGGAGATGATCACCAACAATGAATATAGGTAGCATATTACCCGCCATAGAGGTGCCATTTACAATGGTACATCCGCCACTGGTGACTTCGTGCTTTACCAAATGATTGGATGGTACCACCGTTCGATGGTTGCAGCACCGGTGGGCTTGTTGTTGTTTTTTACTGTGACCCATCACCAACATTCACGGACCGTTGCAAAATGACGTTTCTTAGCCGTTATCTAACCATCAATCGAAACAACAATAGCCATTAACTACACAACTAACCATGAGCCATCATGAAGAATCAATTAAGCCTTTTTTAGCCAGCAATTAACCAGGGATTCACCACTGATGAGTCAGCATCATCCTCCACAAAGTGAATCCTGATTCACCAGCCAATGATCCACCGTTCACCCAAAGATTGGCATCATGAAGCCAGCCATCATTCTTAGCCATCATTCTTCCCCATCATGTCTTGCCATCATCATTGCTCACTATTAGTAACCCCCAGTAGTTGACATCTTACAACCATCATCACCCACCATCTTCACCACCAGCCCAGCGGGTGGCCCGCACCACCGGTGCCGCAGGCCGGACCGCCCTCAGCTGCGCAGTGCGGTGCTGGAGGGCACCTGGGACCTGGGCTGTTTGACGCGTGAGCTCTGCTCCTCCCTGGCGGTCCAAAAGAATCGCAGCGCGGCCACAGCCACGGGGTCAGGTGCTGGCCGCAACGGGTTCAGTGCCGGAGCAACAGTGGGTGCATGTGTGGCAAAAAAAGCTTGTTGATATTTGTTGATCGCCTCTGAGTTGCTATTCAAAATTGGCGAAGATTTGCGTGCTGGGAAGTTGTTGCCATTATATAGATGCCTGTACGATTCTGTGACTGCCTTTTTGTGATTGGCAACTCGGACCAAGACCTCAGTTGACCGTATTACGTCTCTTTTTGTTTCTTCCCATGACTCCCTTTATTTCGAAACCATGTCGAGTGCTGCTCCTCCTGGTTGCGGCCTGCGCTGCCGGCGACATGGCCTGTGATGACGTGGGGCTTTTGCAGAACCATGGCCCCAAGCACAACGAGGACCACGGCAAGCAGAACCAGAAGCCTCAGGATCTTCAAGCCTTGGGCAACATTGTGGAGAAGCTGACGCACAAAATCGAGGAACTCACCACTGAGGTCAAGAAGGTTGCAGAGGAGACCAAACATGCGGATCTCGTCTCCAAGACCTCCATGTCCAAAGAGAAACTGGCCTCCTTGACTGCGTTGGCTGAAGCTTTGGCCCAAGCAAAGAGGAAGTGCCGCGTGAAGCAAAGCGAGGAATGCTTGTCCTTGTTGCAGGACGTGCAGAAGCGAGTGTGGCCGTACGTGCACGGAGAATTGGCCGAAACCAACGCCAAACTGTCCAAGGAGCCGTACAAGAGCAAAGAGGACGATTCGCATCGACCCGACATCTACCGTGCCGAGCTGAAGAAAGACCTTTGTGGGAAAGCCATGTACTTTGTGGACTTGACGGAATCCAACAGTGAAGGCATGCTCCAGGATTTGGCCATGGTAAGCGAGGGACGCCTCAAGTTACAGCCGAAAGAGTCTAAGGCAGCCAATTGTGAGGAGTTGGTACCCAAAGATAGTCCACAGTTCGAGCACGACGGCACCTTTGTCTTGGTCCGCAACCCCTTAGAGCGTTTCATCTCCGGCTATGCTGCCATTGAGCGCAGCTTGCGCCAGACCACCTCCAGCAAGGAGACTTACAGCTTCTTGAACACGGCAAAGTCCAATGGCACCGAGCGAGCAAGACTTTTCCTCAATCGCTTCTTCGAAGACGGTGCAAACTACAGCAGCCATGTCTCTTCCATGGCCGACTACATCGGCGGCATGGCCAAGTCGTGCCAGAGGCTTCCAATGAAATACTTCGCAAAGGTGGAGCACGCAAGGATGAATTGGAAAACGTTCCTGAAGCGCATGGAGTGTGACGAAGTCTTCAACAAGACCGCTGACAGCTTTGAACTCATGTCGAAGTCTGGGGAGTTCAAGCACAGCATGAACGATGCCCTTCATCAGAAAAAGCCACCCTTCGTTCCCTCGGACAAGACCTTGTGGGACGCCACCACGCCGGCAAAATTGTTGCAGCTCAAGGCGACCGAGAGCTCGGTGGCCGGAGCCTCGCATATGATGGGCGTGCTGGGCTTGAACAACTTTGTCTACCTGCGTGCCTTCTGCTGGTTGAACCTGGCGGACTACATCATGTTCGAGTACGAGCTGCCCCTGCCCTGCCACCGCGAAGACATGGACGTCATTCTCAAGCTCACAGAGGAAAAGGTCCAGTCCAAGCGTCTCGCTGCAGAAAAGGAGAACAAGCAGAATGATGCCAAGCAAAAGGATGGCAAGCAACAGGATGGCAAGCACCAAGATGGCAAGCACAAGGATGGCAAGCAAAAGAATGGCAAGCAACAGGATGGCCAGCAACAGGATGGCAAGCACCAAGATGGCAAGCACAAGGATGGCAAGCAAAAGAATGGCAAGCAACAGGATGGCCAGCAACAGGATGGCAAGCACCAAGATGGCAAGCAAAAGGATGGCAAGCACCAAGATGGCAAGCAAAAGGATGGCAAGCAAAAGGATGGCAAGCAAAAGGGTGGCGAGCAGAAGGGTGGCGAGCAGAAGGATGGCAAGCAGAAGGGTGGCGAGCAGAAGGGTGGCAAGAAGGATGGCCAGCAGAAGAAGGAGGTGAACTATAACAACCTGGTGAAAAACCTGTAGAACTGCGCCTCCTGGTCGAGCTTCCTTTGGACGACGCGAGCCGCCTACCCCTTTCGTCTCACCCTTCGCCCCAGCGTTGCAGCCTACACTAGTTGGGCTGCGATACCCGCTGAGAAGGGAAAAACAAAAATCACAAATCTGTGGCTGCTTTTTGGTTAGCCATGCAAATCACTACCCACTCAGCGACGCTAGAGGGAACCCTAGTGAGCAACAGGCTATCTCCATCTATGCCCAAAAAACAACAATATCATCACTTGGCGGCCCAAAATCTTGCAACTCCCCAAGGCCCAAAGAAATTCTTGGCCAAAATCAGCCCCCACCGGCAGGCTGCTCCCGTGCAAGTCCCAAAGGCTTCGGGCTTTGGTGGGCTTGGGTCCTCAGCTGGGGGCGCTTTGTTTGGTACTGGCTGCTCTCAACCAGCCGTTTCGGGGGATCATGGCATCCCTATACGTTACTATTGGGCTTCAATGTTTAGCAGGGGGCTGCCGGCAGGGGTGTGGTGGTGACCAAATCGGTCATACCAAGACATCGGGGTAGATGCTTTTGTCGTGGCTGGATTGTGTGGTGGCTCCCTGTAACACCAGAGCCAAAGAATATTTGAATATCAGTTTTTGATGGTGTTTGGGGATCCTGAATCCATAAACGCCATCATTTTTGTGGTGACTGCCGCAGGCTCCAGCCCTAGTGTGCACTATGTGATTTCCGTGTTCAGCCATGTCAACACGCGTGGAAACTCTCTGGATACCATCCAGAGTTTGCAAAGTTTTCTTTTTTTCCATCCCGGCATAGCTTTGCGAAACGCCTGAATGGCCATAGTTTTCCTCGCTTTCTTGGAGTAGGGCACAAACTTATAATGACTTAAATATTTGATCATTTGGTTGTTTCTCAAAATAGGGGACGCCCAATATAATTTATAGCCATAAACCAGCCATTTTTGGGGGTACCCTATTTCAAGAAACCCGCTTACATATTTGGATGATCATCCCAGTCAACAACATGTTGATCAACATGACCTCTGCTTATTTTCCAGCATTAGGGCAAACCCCTGGACGCCCCGGGGATGATCATTCCAGTTAGAACCCCTGGCAACGACCCATGTTTTCCAAGCGCGCAGTGACTCGTTCCGTCGTCTGGGATGATCCACGCTGCCAAGGCTGAAACGCGGTTTCCTGAACGGGCCCGGGGCAGACGGAGAGGACGGACAGGCGCCAGCGGCTCGCCAGTTGCATTGCCTGACGGACGTTTAAGCGGCCTGGGAAGCCATGGGAGTTTCGAGGGTTTATAGTGGTTAACTATGGTGAAAATCCCATGGCTTCCCTAGAAAATGGAGGTTGTTTCCACCATAGTCATGGTGGTAAATTACCAGAAAGGGTTGTTGTGAGCGCTAAAAGAAGGAATTATTTTGCAATTTTTTGAGAGATGATACCACATGTTTACTGAATATTTGCTGCCAAAAGCCAATGAATGAACCTCTGCTTGTTTTTTCCATCTAATGCTTTGTCATTTTGTTTGCCTTCATGCATCTAGTTTGGTCAGGATTAATCTGGATTAATCTGGATTAATCTGGATTAATCCTGCTTAATCCAAAACCAAAAAACGAAACAAAACAAAAAAGCAAAGATTTGGCAAGTAGTCCAGAGATCAGACTAGTTCTGGAAACATTGTTTTTTTTTTGGTTTTTGTTGACGCTTCGGGCTTTTGAAACCATTATTAGTCACTATCAAGGGGCTGTCTCGGTATTGAGGGGCTAAATTCAGGAACCCTAAATATTCAATATTGAGGGGTCGTCCCAATATTGAGGGACCATACTTTAGAGTTTTTTTGTTTTATGTTTGGTTTAATGAAATGGTTCAGAAGCCCCTTACCTGATCAACTTATAATTACTGTGGTTGTACTTACTGCAAGCTCCTTACATAAGTCCTTTAAGGGTTGTATCCAAAATATGGATGCTACAATCTAAATTACTGAGTCATTACATGTTTTGGTGCCCTGAGATTAGTAACAAAAGGCTATCAACCCAGTTGTGCGAACAAAAGGAGGCTCATTTGAATGAACAAGATCTTCCAATTCAGCACAAAGAAACGATACGTCAAATAGATGTTACACCCCAGTAAAAGGAAGCTACTACATAATGAAATAAATACCCAAACTTACTTGGACAGCTAAACTTAAATAAAACATATCCTACATATCAATCCAAAAAAGCCCATGTGCATGCAAAGCAACACTGCAAATAATATGTATGGTGATACCTAGTGAAAGCTGGCTAGTACATAGCAATACTCTGGCCTTAGTTTATTTGAGCAACTCATGAAACAACATTATTAGCTCAATGGAACCTATTTGCATACAGCACATTCATAATATGAAGACAAGAGTTGTACAGGGGCCCATGCATTCCATGTACCCAGGAAGCTGAGAGGCTGCTAAATTTAACGATGACTAACTGATACAAAAACATTTTACACAAAACCTTATTGAAGCAGGAGTGCAGTGCAGAGGGATCTGGTATGAAAAAGGTATTTCAGCAAGCCTGATTTCATGAAATTTGGCGCTCACAACAACCCCGTCCCTAAATTAATTATGGTGAAAATCCCATGGCATCCCTAGAAAATAGAGGCTGTTTTCACCCTAATCATAACTACTATAGAAAAATCCCATTATAGTTGAAGGGGAGGGTAACTATGGATAACTATGGCTCGTAGTGGTTGTCAACGATGGTTTGTAGTCTGGCTGGGGGTTGGGAGGGAGGCATTTGGAGCCAGGGGTATCCCGTTCTGGCCCTTGCAAACGGGAGCTAAGGAGCTACCTGGAGTCGCCTAATGTAGTGGTTAACTATGAGGGGGTAACCAACGAACATTGCTGGTTTGTGGCTTGACTGACATTTTTTGTTTTCCCGAGTATTGACTAAAAGGTTGGTTGATTGATGTTGAAACCATCAATCAGACAAGTCATCGTCACCATAGTTGACAGTACAGGTTGGGCCCCCTTGCCAGAAATTTGGGTATAGGTTCAATTGCAGTTCAAGGGGGATAGGGGGGGCAGATGATATCACGCAAAACTTGGTAAAACCAATTTCTTGAGCAAGATCTTGGAGTTGTTTTGGCCGAAAAGTAATAACTTGCGGATAAGCATTCTAAATAAACTTTTTTCTCACCACTCATATTTACTAACAGCTGTAACCTACCATTGCTATTCATTTTGCGATTCATCACAAGTAAACTTCCAGTAAGCCACAAGCATAAACCACCAATAAGCCCATTACCAGCCACCCATAAATCATCCAGGGAACCCCCCCGAATAAAGCCCCTAGCACCGGTCCATCCGCACCAGGCCATCGATGAGATGATCCAGGAGATTTCTCTCCGGACTGGCATTGAATCAAATAACTTCTTGCAGCTATTATAGCTAGCTGGTGATTCTCAGGGAGCGATCTGGAGCCAGGGGTATCCCGTTCAATCCCTTTAAAGGGGGAGCTAAAGAGCTACAGGGAGTGGTGAAACCAGATGGTAGATAGCATAAAAAATCTTTAAAATTGCTATAAATGAATTATAGCTGCAAACAGTAACTTAAATAGCTGTAATATTGATTCAAGCATATTTAAGCTATATTTCATTTTGCAGCTATTTAAGTGACTTTTTGCTGCTATTTTATGAATTTGATTCTCCAAATTCCTGAACTCCTGATATAATTACCTTACTCTATTCGTAAAGCTAATGGTTCATACGGATATAATTCTGAATTACTGATATAATTCATTTCAAGCAAACCGGACATGCGAGCCTTGGCTCCTTGAGATTTGGATGGAAGTGAAGTCTTGGATTTCCGCTCAGCATGTGAAAGCACCAGCGTGACTTGTCGCGTTGCTCGGCCCAAACCACCAAGAGGATGGACATCCGAGGATGGACATCCAGTATACTGACTAGCTATATGCCTATAGCTGATATTTTGAACTTCAGGAAGGTTATCCTTCTGCACGCACGGTTTTCGCGGCCATATGCAGGAAATCCGGCAAGATGCTGTGAAGCTGGCTGAGCAACACGGGCTCTTTAGAGCAACAACTGCGTGGAGGATTTTTTCTTTGAGTTGTTTGAACTGCTGGGGACATACTTCAGAGGGCACCTCCTCTCAGTACGCTTCCCTACCTGAAGTGTCAAGCGTGGATTTCTTCATCAGTCATTCGTGGCACTGTTCTTCTTTCAGCAAGCGCCTTGCATTGTGCCATTTTTTGAACTTGGACATGGCCATTGCAACCTCTGGACTTGCTTGCTTGCTGGGTGCTCTGACCTTGGTTTTACGTGCAGGTTGGAGCTTTCCCGGTGTGGCGCAGGAACCAGCATATCTGCTGCAGGGCCTTTTGTTGCACCTGCTGTTGTTGGTGTTTCTGGGGGCATACTTTTTTGGACACTACTTTGACTCGCGCAGCTTCTGGCTTGATCAGCTGTGTGTCAATCAGACGAATGCAGAGATGAAGTCCCGCACTTTGCAAGCCATCCCTGCCTTTGTGGCCAAATCAACTCAGATGATGGCCTTGTGGGACACAAATTATTTTCAGAGATTGTGGTGCAACTTCGAATTGGCTCTGCATGCAAAATTTTCTGCAAATACGCAGGCAATATGCGTAGTACCCACCTGGATGCCCGTGTGGGTCTTGTCAAGCTTTGCCATACTCGCCGTCGTAAGTATGAGCACGGCTGGGCAACCTTGGGGTATATCCTGTGGGGGGGATTCAATAGCATCAGTAATCATTTCTGATGTCGTCAACGTGTGGTTCCCGTCAACATTGTGGTGGGCTGTCTTAGTGGCTTTTCCGTTCAGCTGGCTTTCAATCCAAAAAGTGGAGATGCACAAACTCATGCTCCATCAAATGGAACACTTTGACTTCAGAAGTGCTCAGTGCGCTGTGGAGAGTGATCGTGGCATCATTGAGGAAGAAGTTGTCGACCTTTTTGATGAAGCTTTTGAAGCTCCACTCAGCGTGGCCTTTGGCGTCGATTCCCCCGAGGTCACTCCTTTGGTACAGTGCCCATCCAGACGTGACCTTCGCCAGATACGGCATATCACAAGCTACCCAACGCACGATGAGGTTATTGAGCAGTTCAATGCATATGTCAGAGGCCCACTGCGCGAAAGTGTCGAGGAATCCATTGGCAAGGAGGAATACATATCCCTGAAATCCTGCATCGCCGCTAGCCTACCTCTGGTCTACAATGGTGCATTGATCACACTCGGCAGATACGACAAGCCCTCATTTTGCGGCTCGGTCAAATTGTTCATGATCAGCGATGCAATTGTAAACATTGTACTATCAGCATTTTTCTTCGTATGCCAGTGGCCACTGGCTTTGAGAACAAGCTCTTTCGTAGCCAAAAATTTGTCAAGCAAAATCTGGCAGAAACTTCTGGGACCGTTGCTCACTGCACTGGCTATGCTTGCACTGTACACGATGTGGGGATTGAACTATGTCCCGTTCATTGTCCTGGGAGCAAGATCTCCCAGCTGGTTGTCAGTCCTTTGCGCAGGCTTTGCCGTGGAGCTTTGGGCAGCGTCCTTTCTCTTCAGGAAACAGGTGCTTCCGAAGGACTCACGGAGCCGCAACATGCAGCTGTCATGCCATTGCGCAGGCTGAGAAATCCAGCTAAGGGCAAGCCTCCCATGATGGCGAGCCAACGAGCTTTCCGTGTGAGGCCTCCCCACCAAGCAGGCAGGATGCTGACAAAAAAGGCATGTCCGTTAGGGATTTGGATGCACAACTTGGGCATGTCCTCAATGTTCGTTTTTCGCTGCTGGTTTCATTGGTTTCCAGAACGGGTGCCCCCCAACCTTTGCATCCACTTGGCGGCTACCTGCTCTTGTACTGTGAGTGCGGTGATTCGAACCTGTGCGAATCAAAGTTCAAGGTGCTTGATGTGGCATATATATGTACATGTATGTGGTTTGTTCAAAAAATTGGTATCCAGTGGTCATACATTGTGTTTGGATCTAGGATTATTGAGGTTGGTTTTGGCAGTGCTCCCTTCATGCCCAAAGTTGTTCGTTAATGTTCAATGCTTATTTGAAGTACCTGCGGTTCATCCTGCCGCCTTCCTCAGACTGGGGAATCTGCCCAATGCACTTGCAGTGTGATACAATTGGCCCAGGATTTGGGCGTGGGTCAATTTATGACCCGAGGTAGTCTAATTGGATGGCCGGAATGGTTGGCTCTCATTGATTGTTGAGCTGTGACGGCTGTAGTGATGCCTAGTAGATGTGTCAGCTGAGTAGGATGATCCCCAGCGATAGGTTTACCGTGTTGTCAAAGCTGCTGATTCTAAGACGTCAGAACTTGGAGGGTTGGGGGCTGACCGCTTCCACTCCACGTCCGTCTATCCGGGAATGTGCTGGGAATTTCTTAGGACCTGTGCACTCATCCTTTCACCCTAATACTAAATATACATCGAATACCCCCTGCCCTAAAGCATCCAAGATTTGTCGTTAATACTATCAAACCAAGCGTTGACCACTTAACCATTGACCAGTCAACCAGTCTGAACCATTGCCATCATCATACATTCCCATAATGCGCTTCACTGGGGAACAGGAGGCCATGAAAACGTCGCCGGCCAACAAGTCGGCAGCGTGCCCTTTGGTGAAGCAGGGGACGTGCAGTGGTTGGGTTGATGAATGGTGAAGCCGCGAGCTGGCTGGTGGCTATGAACCTTTTTTGTCAGCAATTGCAATGGTTAGGCAGGATGAATAACCAAGAATAATGGCATAAGAAACAATACCGAATAAGGTAAGTAATAAGGAAGAATGTGGGAAATTATGTGGTCGGTAATAGGGATGAATAACCAACAAGAATGGTTCAACAACTACTGGCCGGTGGCTTTCAGCATTTTTATTTTCCCCTGGTATTTAACAAAGGAGGGCCATTTTTTTGGGGAATTTATTTTTTTTAGTTTGGGGAATTTTTCTTTTAAAATTTCAAACCCTAAAACAGCCCTCCCCGCTATCATGTATCATATATATATATATATCATATCATCATCTACTATTTTTCTTAACCATATATTCCATGTGATTAATTTCATCTCTTGTTATGCATGGGGATCATTTCTATCAAATCATCTTGTATCATTTTCCCTACCTTTAGATTATATGTGATTCATTCTCATCTTTTGTTACGCATGGGGGGGCTGCGCCCCCCCAACCCCCCGCTATCATGCATCATTTCTATCAGATCATCATGTATCATTTTTTCCTACCTATATATTATATGTGATTTATTATCATCTCTTGTTACGCATGGGGGGGGCCCCCCAACCCCCCCGCCTAATCACAACAATCACCAACAGCAACAATTCAACAACCCCCAACAGCAACTATCCACGATCACAACAATCACCAACAGTAACCGCCCACCACCAACAACAATGACCAACAACAACAACAACAAACGCAATTGCAGCAGGCTTTGCCAATGGGGGAGTTTTGCTCAACATCAACAACATGAACCACCCCCTCCTTAATAGAAGTGTGAAGCACCGACATCTATCAAATAATCTTGGAAGTAGGAGTTTGCTTTCCCAAAATGTAGAAAACACTGTGCAAAGTAGGAGTCTGCTTTCCCAAAATGCACCAAATACCGTGCAAAGTAAGGACTTATTTCCCCAAGCGCAGCAAGTCCCATGCAAAGCAAGATGCTTATTTGCCCACATGCAGAAAATACCACTCAATACGCGAGGCTGACTTCCCAAAATGCAGCAAATACCGCGCAAAATGACAGGTTCTGGCTCGAAACTGCTGCAAATACATGCAAATACCAGGGAAAAGCTCCAGGAAAGGAAAAAAAAGAAAAATTCCCCAAACTAAAAAAAATAAATTCCCCAAACAATTTCCAACCCTTTAACAAATGGTTGGCTGGTTGACTAATGTTTTTCAGAGGGGTTGACACCACGAACCGGTGAATGGCCAGCGAATGGATGTCAATCGTTGACAAATTTTGATCATAGAGGCGCACATCACCTCTCCACATGTCTCCACCTCTAATGCAAAAAGATTGGGTTGAGCATTGGGGGAATCCCCACTGAGGGAAACAATCATTGATTTTCCGGTCGGTGCGAGCATCTGATTGGTTCGCGATGCATTGCAGGCAAAATTGCGAGGTTGCCAGGGTGGGGTGCAGACCGTGAGGTACAGCTATGCTGTTGCTGGCCGGGAACATGCCAAAGAGGCCAATTCCGGGGGACGGAAAGAAATTGAGGAGGGCAATGGTGCACAGGGCCTTTTCATTTTCTGTTTCGTTCAATCCTTTTTGTTGGCCTCATTTGGGATGGGCCACAGTCGCCTTCAGCCTAGCTGGACCCTCGGGATGGCGGTGCTTTTTTCAGGTCATGTGGATCCACGCGACGGCGATGCTCGACCTCATTTCGAAGTTTCCCAGGTATGATCGGAACAGCCTCATCATCATCATCATCATCATCATCATCATCATCATCATCATCATCATCATCAGCATCATCGTCACGATCACGAGGTGATTCATTCGGCACTGTTGGCACTGCTGTAAATCAGAATCATGTGAATCGACCATGCAAATCCTTCCCATTTTGACCAGCAGTCAGCCTGCCCACTACCATTCTCCTCACCATCTCAAGCATGACCGCAAAGAAGTGCACAACTGCCAGCAGCACCATCAACGTTATGATTTTCATCATCATCATCATCATCATCATCATCATCATCATCATCATCATCATCATCATCACCAATGACACATCGTTTTCTTGGTTGTGATCATAACGAACCCCTGTACCCGTACTATATCCTCCCATCCATTCCCATAGCTATACCCATCCCACACCACTCATCACAGCCGTTGCGACAGCAGGAGCTTGGAGGGTTCGGGATCCCGGCAATCCCGGGGTGATGATGGATGGGGCATCATGAACATATTCCAAGAAAATGGGCCATAACCAGGTGATTCTGGCGGAAGGGTTAACTCCATAGTTTTTGATTGTACTAGTAGTAGCTGATCATGATAGTTAACCCATGGTAGTTGATAATTATTGATTCTACTAATGTAATAGTGTTTTGGGTTCTACTAGTTGATCATGGTTAACCATAATTATCGTGAATTATTTGAATGCTGGGGTCAAACATTGGTTAATGCCATGTCATGCGTTTTAGGCGTTGGTAATGGTGAGTGGTTGAGGACTAAGGGATGGTTCAACAATGAATACGTGGAAGCAAGAGGGTTGATGATTGTCCCGAAACGGCAAGGGATTGGGAGCTTAGGCAACTCAACAGGCTACAAGTACGGGTGAGTTGGGTTCAGAATGTTCAGCGGACCAGGCAGGTCGTTGGGCAAAGCAATAGCTGTTTTCTAGTTATTTAGATTGTTTGCTTAGTAAGTGGTTAACTGGCACCAGCTTAGTTTTTTCCAATTAGCAAAGCAAATCAACAAGGAAATCATTGGTAGTGATGTAATTGCACATCAGAAAGTAATAATTAGCTGCAAGAAGCTGGAATTTGAGGACCTAGCGACGGGTTGTAGTGTCAAACGTCACCATGTTCAACAGGTCAGCAGGTGAGTTGCATTATTTGCGGCCACAGTTGGGATCCGCTTTCAGCAGGCTGCTCCGGCAAAGTCTGCAAAGGATATTGGACGATAGGGTGCCCACAAAAATGATGCCTCAAACGCTAGTAGGCTAAGCAAAGATGCGAGGACTCACAAACCAATCTGTTTTTCTTGAAGATGAAGTTTGCACCGCAGCTCAAACACGGAGGGATTCAGGAATGTAATCATTTGTTGGAAAGTGGCCTATGGTTGAAGTTCCAAGCCAGTTAGCTGGTGATCTACCATTGGCCACTAGCCCATCAACCAACCATTTGGCATCAACCAGCTTGACTAATCCATCTACTTGATCTAACCAAATTGATCCAACCAAAGTTGATCCAATCACATTGATCCAACCAAACTGATCCAACCAAAGCAGGTCCAACCAAAATTGATCCAACCAAAGCAGGTCCAACCAAAATTGATCCAACCAAAACTGATCCAACCAAAGCAGGTCCAACCAAAGCAGGTCCAACCAAAATTGCTCCAACCAAAGCAGGTCCAACCAAAGCAGGTCCAACCAAAATTGCTCCAACCAAAACTGATCCAACCAAAGCAGGTCCAACCAAAACTGATCCAACCAAAGCAGGTCCAACCAAAATTGCTCCAACCAAAACTGATCCAACCAAAGCAGGTCCAACCAAAATTGCTCCAACCAAAACTGATCCAACCAAAGCAGGTCCAACCAAAATTG
>VSDK01026672.1:951372-985215 GCA_009767595.1 Symbiodinium kawagutii
TCCAACCAAAGCAGGTCCAACCAAAATTGCTCCAACCAAAATTGCTCCAACCAAAGCAGGTCCAACCAAAATTGCTCCAACCAAAACTGATCCAACCAAAGCAGGTCCAACCAAAGCAGGTCCAACCAAAATTGCTCCAACCAAAACTGATCCAACCAAAGCAGGTCCAACCAAAGCAGGTCCAACCAAAACTGATCCAACCAAAGCAGGTCCAACCAAAATTGCTCCAACCAAAACTGATCCAACCAAAGCAGGTCCAACCAAAGCAGGTCCAACCAAAACTGCTCCAACCAAAGCAGGTCCAACCAAAATTGCTCCAACCAAAACTGATCCAACCAAAGCAGGTCCAACCAAAGCAGGTCCAACCAAAATTGCTCCAACCAACCTTACGAATTCTCCACCTACCCTTCATTGATCGCCGTGACCCAGCTGAAGGGTGGCGCCACCCAGGTGCATGTTATGTTTGGAGCCTTTACCCAACGATCCCCGCGAGGCGGGCGACCGAATGTCGGTCACCACAGGTTTTCATGGTGGTGACCACCATGAGTGGTGAAATGATGGTGGAGAATGGTGAACTGCTTGGTGGTTTCAAACATGTTTTATTTCCCTAGCCGTTATGAACAATTGGCTGGTTGACTATTATTTTTCGTAGGGGTTGGCTCAAGACCTCGTCGTACCCATGGATCGTTCGCCCGAGCCTTTGTTTGCACCAGCTGTGGACGGTCTTCCATACAGCAGTGTATTTCGGTTGGTAGAAAAAGTGGAAGAGAAGCTGGTGAAGGCGGTTGATCTTTGCAATCATTCTCAAGTGATGATCGAAGGGGTGGACTGGGCATGCCAGACTATGGCCATCTACAGGTTGAAGTTGCTTGATCAAGAGATGCAGTGGTTCGGCAGCGATGCTGAAACTGTGGCCATTGGGGATGTTGGTACATCCTCTTTCTCATCCAACATCGTGGAGCTTTGTGCAGGGATGGGCTCAGCAGGCATCGGACCCAGCTTTGTTGGTGGCCGTGTTCTTGCTTCTGTTGACTCTTCCGCTTTGGCTTGCGACCATTTGGCACGCAATGCACACGGACATGTCTTTCACGGTGACCTCTTGGATTTGGACACCACTGTTCAACTTCACCAGTGTGTTGGTTCTTCCCATTCCACTGTCATTCTTGGCTTCCCCTGTCAACCACATAGTCGTCAGGGTCTTGGATTGGGCCACTTGGATCCTCGTTCTCTTGTCCTGCCTGCTGCTCTGCGGACTACTTTCCTCCTTCGTGCACAAGCTTTGATCGTGGAGTGTGTTCCTGAGGCTGCGGACAATCCGTATGTGCTTGAGTCCATTCACTCTCTCGCTCGTGTCATGGGTTGGACTTTCCAGCAATGTTTTCTTCGTCATGAGCATGTGTGGCCTTCCGCACGTCATCGGTGGTGGGGTGTTCTTTTCCCTGCGGACTGGACTTCCTCTGACTTCGCTGATTGGCCTCGCATGTTTGACTTGCCCTCCATTGCTCACGTCCTTCCCCGCTGGGGCTTGTGGAGCCACGATGAAGAGCATCAACTTATGCTATCGGTGGAGGAACTTGATTTGTACACCAGTTTGGAATACGGACATGAGAATCGCATGCTCAACCCGAGCCAGGTCTGCCCGACCTTGTTACATTCCTACGGGAATGTTGATCGACCTTGTCCTTGTGGTTGCCGATCCAGTGGATTATCACAGCAAAGTCTCTCGGCCAAGGGTTTACGGGGGAAGTTGGTCAAATCCAATCGCACCAACATGCCACGTTACTTGCATCCGGTGGAAGCGGCGGTGTTGTTGGCTCTACCACTGACCATTGAGCACTCACATGACCTTCGTGCGGCTCTTTGTCTCTTGGGCAACGTTGCCTGCCCTCTTCAGAGTCTTTGGGCTTACCTCCATTTGGTCAACACTGCGGCTGTCAATGTTCCTGGTCTGACCCCGTTGGACCCGGTCCAAACCTTGTTGGCGTACCGTCAGGAAATCTTGGCTCAGGTCCGTGATGGGTTTCCTTTTGTCTGTGCTCAACAGCCCGTTGACTTTGTGCTGTTCCACCGTGATGGACCCCCTGTTCAACTGTTGTGTCACAACTCGGCCTCGATTGGGCAATTGCTGGGGGCGGAGGCCATTTGTCTTGATTGGGGTCAGTACTTGAAACCGACTGATTCCAACTCTTCGCCACTGAGCAAGGACTTTTCGGTGGTTGGCCGACCTGATGATGTTTGGGTTGAAGTTGCGAACAGGCACCAGCAGATGGACAAGCCCACTCGGTTCCTGGTTGTGGGCTTGACGGTCGATGAACGCTCTTTTGTTTCCATTGTCACACCGGGGACTTTCTTGTTCGAGGTGCTCTGGGAACATGACCTTCCTTCCACCACCAAGTTCACTGATGCTGCAGGTACGTTCTTTGGCCCAGATCATCGCATTTGGAGGAGTCACATGTTCGTTGCTCTGACGACCTTGCGCTTTCCTACCATTCATCGTCCCTTTCGACCTATGATGCTGACCCAACCGAGGCTTTCGGATTCAACGGGAGCAGGAGGTGCTGGGGTGGGATTGGACAATCTTGCCATCTGGGCTGCCATGTTGGATCTTCAGTGCTGCAGACCTTGTTGTCTTGTCCCACCTTTCTCTTTGGCTTCGACTCTTCTGTCTCTACCGGTGGAATTCTCCTCAGTGGGTGAAGTTGACTTGCATGAGCCGCTTTGCATCATCTTTCAAGCCGATGGACACTGGGTGTTCTTGCATGGTGTGCTCGTTGGCGCTGGGTTGCGTGTCACTTACTATGATGGTTGTGGCTTTCGACTTGCACGTCGTGCTTTTGGGCTCTCTGCGCTCCTTGCACGGACTTTGGGTGTTTCATTGGACAGCTTTGAATGTGTCGGACTAGTGACCCAAGTCGATGACTTTTCCTGTGGCACCATTGCCATTCTGCATATGGCCATGGCTCTTGGACTTCAGGGCCATGCATCTCCTGATGTGGTTGCCAGATTGCATTCGATACTCAGCTGTCGCAATCATAAGCATTCGTGGATCGTTGCAGGTGGACCTGCCACAGCCGATGTGCAAGCTCAACTTGCTGGTGTGCTAGCAACCAAAGGTGTTCCAGTAGCTGAGACTGCTAGCAGGGCTTCCGCTGCGATTCAAAAGCTTGGCTTGGAGCCCCTCGCCAAAGCTCTTCAGGATGCTAACCCCTGGAAGGCATTGAAGTTGCTGGCAGATCGCCCTGGCCATCGCTTTCAGTTTGTTCTTCGCTCTGAACTTCAAGCTTTCGTGGACACCAAGGCCAAGTCCAGGCATGGAGCTGAGATCAGCACCCGGAAAAAAGAGAAATCAAAGGGAAGACGGGAGTCGAACTCAGCTCTGACTCTGGATCCTCGTCAGTTGGAATTGGATGTTGCTAGGTTCAAAGATGCCGATGGTGACTTACTAGAGCAGATCAGCTTGGAGCAGGTGAAAGCTGATGCACGTGGAATTGCGTTATGCACTCTCCACGAAGCCAAGCACTTCATTGTGGACCACAAATCACTGAGCACTGACGCACTTGCGTTGCTGGTCGTCGAGGATGTTCCCACACAGGAACGAGGCAGGGCGCCTTTCCCAGCAGTGTTCGTTCCCACGAAAGATCCTTTGCTGGTTCAAGGATGCTTGATTCAACTTGGCGATGTTGAAGTTCATCGTGCACAACATGAAGTGGACATGTCAGCTATGGACATTGGAGACACTCAGGTCTTGAAGGTTCAACTGTTCAGGGACGAACTCTCCCAGGATTGGAAGCTGGTGATCGAATCCCCGATTCGGTTTCTCTTCACCAAGGTGCCACTGTTTAGATTGTGTACTCAGCTGCGATGTGATCATAAGTGTGGGCAGTTTCATGCCACGGTTGAAGAGCCTCTGGATTCCGTCGTTCATGAAATCTGGGCCCGTAGGTTTCAATCATTGGAAGGTCGAGTGATGACGGCCGAACGGTCCGACATCTTTCAGGTTTTCCTTCGGGTCGCTGCAGCTGCCGCCACGGATCTTATGAAGGTGTTGGCTGATGGGATCTATATCGAGCCACGATCCAGTTCGTCGAAAGCCACCGATTCAGACTATGCGGTGGTGTGGTTGCCGGGGGCTACCAGAGAGACAGCGCTTCACAAACTCAAGCTGGTCACACAAGGTTTGTCTTTGGTTCGAATGAAACATCGGTTTGGGGTCCGGGTTCTGGCACCCAATGAAGTTTCGGTGTATCAAGCACTGCGACCCGGTGAGAATTTCCTGAAGGTTCAAGTCAAGTATGTGTTCAAGCTTCATCCCCTTCCTCACGGACTGCAACGCAATCAGGTCGTTAGCATGTTGCGGGAATGGGGCTGGACAGCCAAGCCTCTCCAGCCTGTCAAGGGCACAGCAGATGGTGGTGCCTGGGAAGTGGGAGCTTCGGAACACCCAAGCAGTCCGGTCCTCACTGCCTTTTCTCAGGATGTTTTGATTTCGTTGGTCAAGGAGAAAACGGATGAGGCACCAACACCTCCTGTGATATGCACTCGTCGAGCACAGCAACACATTCGATCATTCGCTGCCAGCAGTTCTTCCTCCAGTGATGCAAAAGTGGACCCTTGGTTGAGCTCTGATCCCTGGCAACACTTTCAGCCCACGGTTGCTATGGGACCTCCCACTGCATCCGCCCAGACTCGGTTGGATACTATCACTGAGACTTTGAAGGCAGACTTGACTGCTACAGTCCAAGAACAGTTAGCAGCCAGAGCTTCGGATGTTATGTCAGGTGATGAGTCTTTCGTCAACTTTCAGCAGACCCAGAATGAACGGTTGAACAGGTTGGAGGTTGGTTTCAAAGAGCTTCAAGCCCATGGCCAACAAATGACCGATTGGTGCCAAAGTGCGGCGACTAGGATGACAGCTCAGGAGGAACAGTTGCAGGGACTGCAATGTGGACTTGCGCAGAACCAGCAGGATTTGCAGACAGTTCGTAGTGAGGTCCATTCCTCAGCCGACCAGCTCCACCAATCCATGCAGACCTCGTTTGGTGCCCTCAAGCATGAAATCATTTCTGAGTTGACTAACACCTTCTCCCAGCACATGGATCGTTTTGCGCAGATGCTGTCTGACCAGCACAGCCGCAGGGATGGTTGACTAGGCCTGCCTGGGCTCTCCAGTTGGGGAGTGCCAGGACTGACTGGATTTCGCTTTCTTCGGCTGTTCTTATGCCTTTGTGTTTTTGGTGCTTGTACTGCGGAGGCTGCACAGTTGCCACCCAGGAAATCCCCCGCCTCCTCCTGGATTTTTCCACACATTCGACTTCGTCTGTCTCGATGGATTTCGACCTTCCGCATGTTGGGTTCTTGGGCTTTTGGCCTTGGGGTGAGGCTTTGAACCCTGGTCCGGGATGTGGCGCTCAACATGTTGTTTCGGTTGGTTTTACGAATCCCAGTGGCCTTCGTGGCAAGGAGGCTCAAGCACTTTCCTTGGGTCAAGGCATTTGGAATTTTGCCGAGACCCAGCTTTCACATGTTACGCAGCGTTCCAGTTGGCAAAGCTTTCGTTCCCTTGCTGTTGCTTCTGGTCGGGATCTTCGTGTTCACATGGGTGCTCCTGTGGCCACCAGGGCCAATTCGCAATGGGCTGGTACTTGGTCGGGGGTTTGCGCTATCTCTGACCATCCTTCGAAAGAGCTTTCACTGGCCTATGGGGGGGAACGTTCTTGTGGCCGTTTGCTCACTACTCAGCACTTTGTCAATGGACTTCCTTTGTTGATTTCCAACGTTTACGGGTATCCTCGAGGTCCCACTTGGCCTCGTGCCAAGCAACTAACCACTGAGTTGCTTTCCGTGTTGACCCAAGAAATCGTGCTGGGCTCCACAGGCCCCAGGCTTATCGGTGGAGACTTTAACTGGGAGGAAGCTGATTTGGAACCGTTTGCTCTTTGGCAACGTTTTGGTCGGAGATCTGCGCAGGACCTTGCTTGGGAGCTTTGGGGTGTTGAGAAGCAGAAAACTTGCAAAGCAGCCACTACTCCGGATATAGTGTGGCTGTCCCCGGAGGCTCAGGCTCTTCTCCATGAAGTTTTGGTTCATGATGTTTTCATGGAGCATGCTGTGGTGCAAGTTTCTCTTCGTGTTCCTTCTGGTCCTAGTGTTGTCTTGGCTTGGCCTCGCCCTTCGACTATCCCTTGGGAATCGGTGGACTCTGCTTGGACTTCCGCTCCTGCTCCTCATTGGACAAATGTAGGCTCGGTGGACGATCGATGGGCCGAATGGGGAGCTTCCTTTGAGAAGGCTCTGGATGGTCATGTTTCGGGGCAACCTCAAAAGTCCTTGGATCTCAATCAACGAGGTCGATGTCAGTCCAGTCAGCCACGGTGGCGACCCTCCGTGGTCACTACTCTTAAACCCAGCAGACCCTCCGAGGTCTCTCTACGGAATGATTTGGCCGGGACAGCTGTGAAATCTTGGTTCCGGCAGTTGCGCCGGCTGCAATCCTACGTCCACGCCATCGTTGCTGGAAAGCAGACTCCCGAGGCGTTGTGTTACCGTCTGGAACTTTGGACTTCCATTCGTGGGGCGCGTGGATTTCGCCATTCTTTCGCCCATTGGTGGACACACCTTCGTACTGTTCGTCCTCCGGATTGTCCTTTTCATCTTCCTTCCGGTCCCCCCTCGGTCTCTGTGGCACAGGCTATCTTTTGCTGTTTTCGTCAGTGCTTTGAACGTTTTGAGCAGTGGCGCCTTCGACAGCGTTCTGCCCTTCTGCGGGCTAGGTATGACCATAGCTTGGCTGCACTTTACCAAGATTTGAAACCAGTCCAACGGAACTGTCTTGACTTTGTGATTGAGTCGGTGGATCACTCGGTCTTGGCGGTGGACCAGGACTCTTCTCAGGTGCATCTTGCTTCGATGGTGACCGATTCTGTTGGTTCTACATGGACTTGGGATGGGGATCCTATTCAAGTCAGCTTGGTGAATGAGTGTACACTTCAGGTGACTGATCTCTCTCCTGACATGGACCATGGGCACATCCTTACTCAAAGGATGGCGATCACGGAGACTCAGGGTTTGCATGAGCGACTGCTATCGTACTGGAAGGACCTTTGGTGCTCCTACACTGCTGTCCCTGAGGAAGTGTGGCAACGGATCACTGGTTTCTTCACGGCTTATATGCCCCGCTTGGACTTTGACTTGTCTCCCATCTCCCTTCCACAGTGGCGGGCTGCTTTGCGGCGTTTTGGTCCTCGTGCTGCTCGTGGGGTCGATGGTATCTCACACCGGGACTTACTTGCCTTACCTGATGCATGGACTTCTCGTCTCTTGGACTTGCTCAATCAGGTGGAGAACGGCGGTGATTGGCCCCAATGTGTGTTGTATGGTGTGGTGAACTTGTTGGCCAAGGACCAGTTTCCTAGTTCAATCGATCGGTATCGTCCGGTGGTTGTCTTCTCGGTCATTTATCGCACCTGGTCAAGTCTTCGTTCCAAGCAACTCATAGCATGTTTGGCTCGTTTCTTGGACTGTGACACGTATGGTTTCGTCCCGGGCCGTGAGGCGCAACAACTCTGGTTGATGCTTCATGCTGAGATTGAGTTGGCTCTGCAATCTCGTCAATCTCTTTGTGGTCTCAGTACGGATCTGGTCCGTGCCTTCAATCATGTGCCGCGGCAACATACCTTTCGTCTCTCGGAGCATCTTGGAGTTCCTTCTTGCGTTCTTCAACCGTGGAAGTCGTTTCTGTCCACTTGCACCCGTGCCTTTATGGTCCATGGTTGTCTGAGCTCCGCTACCAAGTCCTCTCGGGGCCTGCCCGAGGGCGATGCTCTCAGTGTTTACGCCATGCTCCAGCTGGACTTTGCTTACCATGTTTACATGCGCAGCTTCGCACCTGCTGTTCGGGTTTTCTCCTTCGTTGACAATCTTTCATTGGTTGCACATCGTGTCGGGGATCTTGTCCAAGGCTTAGCGTGCTTGCAGCAGTTCTTGACTCTTTGGGGGTTGGATCTTGATTCCAAGAAGTCTTACTGTTGGGCGTTGACTACCCAGCAACGACGTCAGTTGACACAGCTTCCCTTTGTTGCGGTGACACAGGCCAAGGAACTTGGTGGTGCGTTGTCTTTTTCCCGACGTCCCTCTACCGGTGTCTTCAAGCAGCGTGCTGTTGACTTGGCTCCACGTTGGGACCGCTTGAAACGTTCTGGTGCTCCTTTCTTTCAGAAGTTGCTCTCTCTCTCCACGGTGTTTTGGCCTTCTGCTCTCCATGGTTCCCACGGTTCCACACAGAGTGCAACTCTCATGCGTGACCTTCGCACAGCTGCCACTCAGTCTCTCGGTGTCAACAAAGCTGGGTCCAATGGCTTGCTGAGGCTTAGTTTGTCTGGCTGGCCAACGGCTGATCCTGGATTCTGGAGACTCAGGACTCTTACCTTTTCTTTTCGTCGACTTGCTGTTAAGGAGCCGATGATCGTGGCTGAGTGGAAGAGCTTCATGGACATCTTTGATGGTTCTCTGTTTGGGGGACCTTTCACTCAGATGCTGCAGGTCTTTAACCAAATAGGGTGGTTTTTGGAACCTCCGTTTGTTGTGGACCACGATGGGCTGCAACATCACTTGAACGATAAGGCAGTTGATGAACTGCTTCTGGATGGCTGGCTCCAGTATGTCGCTGGGGAAGTCAAGCATCGGAAGTTGATGGATGACCTTGAAGGGCTGGCGCCGGAGATTGCTATCCCAGACAAAAGCAAGTTGAATGGTTTGGAACTTGCTTTACAGGGCTCCTTGCAATCGGGAGCTTTCCTTTCCTCCTCGTCACAAGCCAAGTTTGATATGACCAAAGATGGTTGGTGCCCGCATTGTGACCAACCAGATGACCAACTACACTGGGTGGAATGCCCTTTGAAAGCACATTTGCGACCTTCTTCCATGGAGGAACTTCTGCGGGGAAGCAGCAAGGCCTTGAGGGCTCACCTGCTCCCGTCTCGCTCTGTTTGGACAGTTCCCTGGAGAACTGCAAAGATGAACATCGTGGATGAATCGACAGTTTTTCACTCAGTGCCTTCAGGTGACTTGCAACACGTGTTCACTGATGGTTCTGCCACCAAGGGTCCTTTCGCGATGGCTGCGTGGGGTAGTATCAATGCTACTACTGGGGCTGTGGTAACGGTGGGACATCTGCCAGGCATTACACAAAACAGTGCGAGAGCAGAACTCTTCGCTATCGTCTCAGCGTTGGAATGGCAGGTGCATTTTCGAGTGCACATGCACTTATGGTGTGATTGTAAGTACATTGTTGACCGCTTGCAAAAGGTGATTCGGCATGGGGTGGCCGGTCCTTTGTCCCACATGGACCTTTGGAGGCGGATTGGGGCTCTTTTGGAACAACTGCCGTCGGACAGTTTGGTTGTCCATTGGATCCCTTCACATCTCGATGAAGCATCCACGGAGAATGCCTATGAAGATTGGGTCCGCAGACACAACAATGCTGTGGACCGTTTGGTTGGGGAGTTCAATCTCAACCGCCCGGGCGATTTCCTTGAGATGCACAAACAAGCAATCCATCACCATGAGCTGGTCTCTCAACAATTCCTTGCCTTGCGAACTTTCTATGGCAAGGTTGCTGCGGAGAATACTGCCACCGATGAGTCTGAGCTGCCGACTAGCAGTGGATCCGGGGAGAATAGTTTTGTACAGGGTCATTTTCCCACGTTGATCTCGCATTTTCCCTCACGAGAAATGGATGTACAGTTTTTAGCTGGCCCCATTGGAGATCAGTTCCCCATGGATTTCCTTGGTCAACTTTTTCACTGGTTGCTTTTTCATGATCAACCGGATGGTTTGGTGTACAAGCTCACTTTTATTGAGCTCACCTTTTTGCTTTCATCGGAACCGGGATTTCGTTTTCCTTTTGCGAATCCCCGAACAGGACATCTTGAATTGAGTGATCTTGGGAGCAGATATGAGAGGCCTACTCTTGCTTATCTTCTTCGCTTTGTTCGTAATGGTGTCAGGAGGGTTTGCTCTTTGAGTGATTTGAGTGATGTCCTTTTCACTGGTTCCAGCCATACCCATTTGGGCATCATCATGCCTGTGGATGGCATACACATCCGCCTTGATCGGCACGTTGCTGATCAGGCCAAAGCCATGGTGTGTTCTTTCACTTGCTCCAGGCCGCTACGTAAAGCCTGTGACCTGGCAAGGCCATTCTGACCGGCCCCAGTAGCCCTCGGACATCGGTGCTGCACTGCGCTGCTGTGCACGCCGAGTGAGCAGTCCACGATATTTTTCGTAGGGGTTGAAACCAAAGCAGTTAACAATACTGTGAGTTTGCATGGTGGATAGTGGTTGTGACCAGGTTGATTCATGGTTAAGCACTGGTTTAAGGGTTTTCGATCATAACCCATCAATGGTAGTTAATAATATAGGGGGATAAGAATTCGCAATATTGGTCAAACGACTGCTGGTCCGTGGCCATCAGGTTTATGCATAGAGGGGGGTTACCATCCAGTGAGAAGCAGCGTTAACCTCGGATTCATAGATTCCGCAGGTTTACTACTCGGGCGGTAGCATTTTGATGTGAAACCAGTTGGCTCTTGAGGGATACCCCCCATGAATCAACTAGGGATTTCTTAGTCGAGGCCTGGCGTTCATTTAACATGCTGACAGTCGCTGAGCTTGGGGTTTCTGGTGGTTAGCTAATGACTGGTCAATGGTTGATTTATGGTTGATGCTTTATGGTTGGTTGGTGGTTACCGTTTGGTGATCTAACATAATTGGCAATGGAAGATCAACCAATTGTTGATGCTTTCCCAGGGTTTCTCTATAAATATGGTGATTTGCCAGCCAGCTATGTTAGATCACCAGAGGGTAGCTAATGATTGATCGAAATCGTGGTGAATTGATGAATTGTAGTCGGTCGGTTGGTTCCCCGGGATGATGATGCTGGAAATCCGAACGGTCAAAGGTCCATGTCAGTGGACAGCTGTTGCGTAGAAAATCGGGGATGCAACCAGTTTGGATGCCCCAGCACAAAAAAAAAAAAAACAGTTTCAACCAGGTAGGGCCCAAGGGTTACCCTTGCGGCTTGAAAAATTCGACCGCAAACAAGTCCTTCGGGAGGGCGCAGGCAAAAAAAAATGCAATGTATAGCTAAACTCAGATTCTTAGCACCCAAGGAATCGGTCGACCACAGTAGCCATGCTCGGTCAACCATAGCTCCATGAGTCACGCGGGTGCACTAAGCAACTTGGGCTCAGCCATGATGAGCACACCGGCAGGCCACTGTGCAGGAAGCAGCAGTAGGTTTTTGGAAGTTCCAAGGGCTGGATAGTGCGACAATGTGCGACGTGTGCATATTAAACTGATAGTGCCACTACTTGTTTCAATTGATTCTTGAAGCAATGATTATTACTGCATACTGTTTAGATATGCGCATGTCAGAATCAAATTGTTCCCACAATCTTTGTGATTTCTTGTTGGTTCCCGGTTCCCCAAGAGTTCACCAAACGACAAAGACTGCAAGAAGAAGAAGAAGAAAGACTGCAAAGTCATCCGCTTTTGCAGGTCATCAACTTGTGCGCCAGTGAGCCGGATGCGCCAGTGGGTTGGGGCATGTTGGGGCTGGCGGCTCGTGGTGGATGAAACTCGGGTGGGAATGGTGATGTGTAGTCTCCTGGCAATCCATCCAGCATATCAACCGCAGTTGACGAGTCGAGGGAAAGCGTATGGAAGTTCTCTAGTAATAGGGAATGATGTGGTAGAATATGGTCTTGATAATGATCAGATGGTGATCAAATATAGCAATAGAAGTAATCGATAATCATCGACCATGGCATCATATTGAAACATCAAAGACGGTACCAATTGGGTAAAATATCTCGAATTCGTCGATCTTCCGAAGCCTCGTTTGATTACAACGGGGTATAAATGATGAATGGCCAACGGTCAACGAATTTGTTTTTGTTGATTCAGCCATTCATCATTTATACCATTCATCATTACTTAATTTTCTCAATTTATTACTAATCACTTCATTTGTTGATGAATTAGTTTTCAGCTATGGGTATAATGATTCAGCTTGGCACTGAAAATTCGTTCATGACGGACATCTCTTGTGAAAATGGTAAGGTTTGATAGTGGTTAGTAATGGTTGGTAACGATTTTATACCCCCGGGGATCATTCTTCTGGCTCACAGAACAAGTGTAAAGGCCCTTTGCGTAGCCGTTTCCATTGCAAGTTGAAGATATTGCTCGGTCATGCTCAATCAGTTTCCATATACGTCGATGATGAAATTCTATGACACTGAAATCTCAACAGCTATTACACGCTATTGCCAGAAAGCATCCGAACATCCAAACAGATACTGCACACCTTTCATGCTCCGACGCTCAACAGCAGTTCCGCTGCTATGGCGAGCTTTGTAGCGGAGAATGAGAGTTTTTTGAATGATGAGCTCGTTGCCGTTGCTTCGAGAACTCGACGCTGCTTTCAAAGCCTGAAGGACTGGTGGCGCGAGACAACTGACATCGTGATTCTCAACAGTCCCTTACTGAATCGTCTCACTGGCGATGTGTTTCGGTGCATTACAATGTCCAGCCTGTTTTTGATGGGTTTCCAGGATTACAAGGATGTAGCATATACTGTTCAATCTCATTCTGCAGTAGCTGCTGGTATTGTGCTTTTGCTCATTGGCTCTCTTGCAAGCCTTATGGCAATTGTGCGGAGGCAGCGGGAAAGCGTTGGAGCCAGTTGGTTTTATTGTTTCGTCATAGCCACAAGCCAGCAGCTCATTTCACGCGGGTATTATAGCGGGGTGACCTATGAGTGGATGCTCGGCATTTTGATTGCCAACAATGGTGTTGGATTCTTTGGCCCATTCGAGCAAATCCGTCGTGTGTGGATCATCTGCATCTTGCCGCTGATGTTCTGCGCATACACTCGGGACTTCACAGTCCGTGTCAAGGCCATTTCCACTGGCATGATTTTACCTCCTGGCGTTGGACGCAATCCCAGCGAAACGAGGCCCCATGAGAGCCCTTTGAGTGGGCGCTCTGCTCGGAGCATTTGCTGGCTCATGATGCTCATCACCTGGGTTGCTTTGGGCTCGTTGCTGATCGGAAAGGCGAGCAAGAAGGCTGAAGCAGGGCCCTACTATGAAGATCTGTTTGAGAATCGCTTGCCTATCTGCACTTGGCTTGTGCCATTCGTGCTCTCCGCCGCGATCTTGATGTGGGTCAACTGCAAAAGCAAATCTCCCAAGTGCAGTGCTCCTTGGCTGGCAGATCTGATATTGTTGATTTGCAGTTGTACGCCTGCTGCACTGATCTTCGCAGACTATGTGCCGATATATGAGGGTTTGGGCCTAAGGCCAGAACTGCTGCACTTGGAATATGTGTTTGAGAGCCAGAGATGGGTCCGTTCAACAGTTTTCGTATCTCAGCAGGTATTAGTGCAAGCAGGGTGCCATCCCTTACTTTGCCTTTGTCCTTGTGCTCTGTTGCCCCTTCATATTGCAGTGTGCCTAAACATTGCCTATCAGCAGAAGCAGCGCGGAAACAGATTGCTCCTTGCCTTCGACACTGTCGCAGAGGCTTCAGTGATAGTGAGTTGCATCATTTGGATCACCAGTTCCATCGACTACCTGAATCGCTACCGTGCAATCAGAGAGGCATTGCAACGAGCGCAGCAGAATGCAGCTTCAACCCAGTCGCTGTTGGACCGTGTTATCATCAACCCCAGTTGCAGTGGGCTGGAGCTCCAGCATATCCAGCAACTGACGCCAGACCCAGTAGCCGAGCCGCCTGGCGCCTCAGTCGCAGTGGCCGTGGTGCGGCACGCAGAACGTGCAGATGCTGCCCACGCCTTGGATGACTGGGGGTGCTCCGAGGATGCCACCAAGTTTCCATACGATCCGCCCATCACAGCAGAGGGGGTCCAGCAAGCCAAAGACCTGGCCAGGGATCTGAAGCAGCAGTTGGTGTCTTTGGATGTGATCATCTCTTCACCATATCTGCGTTGCGTGCAGACTGCCGAAGTCCTTGCAGAAGAGTTCGATGTCTTGGTGTTGCTGGATGCTGAAGTGGGTGAGGTCATGGGTCCAACCGCTTTCGAGTTGCAGCCCACCGCCCGCCGGCCCTGGGCCAAGCTGATCAGCAAATGTCGAGGCGAACGAATCAAAGCGGGCCGGACCTTGGGCAAAGAACCCAAGTGGCCGGAGACCCTGAAGGACGCACGCATCAGGTATGCCAAACGCTTCTTGGACTACCTGAAGCGCTCACGGCATACCAAGAAGAGTTGCATCATAGTGACGCATGGCCACATGTTGCCGGTTTGTGCCAGCATTCTGCCTGCGACACATCATCTCCAGGTGAACGGGGTGGATTATGCTGCAGCCCTCCTGGCAACCTGTAGAAGCACCGAGGAGGCCATGGAAACTGCAGATGGTCCGGGTCGCAGGTTCCAACCCAAGTTGCGTCGCGCTGCTTCCTTTGACAGCGCAACAGGACGTGAAGTCCAGGAATGGATGGAACCAAAAGGTCGTTCGGAGATGCTTCGGGTACAAAACGCGGTGGTTCATGATGCACGCATCAAATATTGGTCTGTTTGGTTAAAAGGCCTTCGAACATCTTCACGAAGTTTGCCGAATTCAATGGCGATCGTCCGAGAACTGCAGACTTGTGACCCAGCACTGGGGCTGCTGAGTTGGCAGGATATTGTGCAGCTGCTTGGACTTCTCCCAAGTGCACCTTGCGATGTGGAAGGATCTGACGACGATGCAGCAAGCTTTCACACAGACACGCGGACCATGAGCTCGATGGCATACTTCAGGGATCCCACAGGCATGAAATCCTCACCACCATCAGTGAAAAGCGCATCAGATGCATCAGCTTCTGCCACAGCTCCTCCCAAAGCTCCTGCAGTTCAGCAGCGGTTCACTCCGCAGTTGAACTTAGGCGCTTCCAGATTGGCATCGAGGCGAAAGTTGCCACCCATTGGTTTGAAATCTCCGACTGACAGTTGGGGGCAAGAGTGATCGCGTTTCATTTTGCTGTGCAGGGATGTGCAGGTTTTTTTCCCTTCAAAGAAGGTTATCCCAGTCTTTTGTTTCAGGATGTTTCAGGCAAGCACGTGCAAACTCCAGCCAGAGTGACAAAAACGATCCTGTATCAATCCAGCAGGCAGTTTTTGCCCTTAGGATGATGTAGCAAGCTGCCAGGAAGGGCATTGCAAGGACAGCTTTTCAAGTGGTCTGTTCAGATTTCCAAGGAGTTTTCAGAGTAGCTCGAAATGATTTTTAGGCCATCAGCAACCACTGTGGTTCATCTGGAAATGCTTCTGGCGATCCATGGCGATTAATTAGCCATTATCAGCCATCATTGACCAGCAGCATTTTGTTGAGGACTATGGTTTCAACAGTGGCCTTCGCTCCTCCTAAAATGCTTTCCGAAACATGGAACCATCCAGCAGGCAAATCATCTTGTGAAGCCATTGTTCCGGCGCCAAGTGCGGTCAACATTGTGTATACCGTCAACGATCAGAAACCGTGATGAACAATGATGAACTGGCATGATCCACGTTAACTTCACAATGATTGTGGAGAGGTCATGTAATAAACTCTAGCGCAGTGAAGCTGCAGCGTGCAAACCTGTACTTCGGCAAAGGATGGCTGGTTGATTTCATCCTTCCTTGGATCAATCAAAACTTTCGAATGACAATCAGGGCTTTGAGTTGCAGGGAATATCTTGTTCCCTGCCCTTGAGCCCCGGTCCCAGCAGGAGGCAGAAAAAACAATCATTCACCATAGATCAGTCCACCAGCCTGAACTATGTGGCTATTAATCTATTCGCTCGACCTTGTTCATCCTGGGGATCTTCCAAAAAGGTATCCGCAGTTTCCTAAGGTATCACAAGCGCATAAACTTCTAACCACTGTCACTCTTAACCACCATTTACATCCATTTACCAGCAGTAGCCACCAGTAACCACCAGTAAGCACAACCACCAGAAACCGCGTTATTGTTAACCACCAGTATACAGTAGCCACCATTTACCACCAAGTAACCACCAGTAACCGTCATCACCAGCAGTGGCCACCATGTGGGGCTCAGGCCCCGTTGCCTGTGCCTGCTGCACCGCAGTTGCTTTCTGCTCCTTGGCGGCCGCGAAGCACCGGGGTGGCACGGTGTCGCCGCCCTGGTCGTGGCGCTTGGGTGCCGCCAAGGATGGCGTTTCCCCTACCAAAGCATGACATTTCATGACATGATGAAGGATGTACACCCAGGAGACCCATGGCGTTTTACATCGCTTCAACAAATCCCAAGCACGCTCTGCCATTCCCAGCCTTGATCAACGATTTGAATCTTTTTGGAACCTGCAGCTCACCATTGTTTCTTAGTCAATGCCACGCATTTTTGTTCAAACTGGGAGGCTCCCAGTCCGAGGAATCCGCAGTTCGAGATGTCTGACAACTTCAGGCAGGATGGTGAGGTCATGGCCGCTTCCAGCTGCTGCTGTTGTTGTGGTTCTTGCTGTTGCCATTGCGGTTGTCGATGAATTGAAGCTGCTTGGTGGTTGGAATTGTTTTAAGATGTTTTAAAATGATTTTCCCAAGTATTACAGGATTACCAAATGGTTGGTTGGTTGACTGGTATTTGTCATAGGGGTTGAAATCACCAGTGATTAATTAAAACATGGTTTGATGAGCGGGTGCTTTTTAGGTTAGCTATGAGTTAGTTGGTTGCGACCAAGTGGGGTCTCAACCAACCACACGTCAACTGATAAGGAAGTATGCGCAGTGTTCCTCTTACATGGAGGTTTGTTCAACCACTGTGCGGGACTAGTGGCGGCAACAAAATTGATGGAGATCAGTTTCTGGTAGATTGCTACACTAAGAGATCCAGCCGTTCACACACCACCATCGGTTTGACCGTGATCACCATGCTGGGTGCTTAGCGGCATCACTCATTAGTAGGTAGTAGTGGCACAACTCGAGAAATGGTATTCACCACCAAGAACTGACCACCATTCACTGCCAAACCACCAACGATGAATTACCCTAACCATCCCTAATCGTGTGACCACCAGTAATTAACGACCATGAGTATTGATCATCAACCACGGTGGCACTCGTCCCCAACGATGATCCCTAGCCTTGTCGAACAACTTGACCAACTCCGGTGCTGAAAACCGTGCTGCAGACGCTGCATGATCTGCAAGAAACCCGCAGACCCTGCGATGGTGCGAATGGCGGTGCAAGCGCGGAAGTGGGGGGTCCCAGAGATGGTGGGGGCGATGATAACTGGCAACCATGATCAGACCCTTCGGTTCCAAAGGAACTGTTTCAGATGCTTGAGCCAAGCAAGGCAAAGGTTCATCAAGGATAGAGACTTTACTTTTTTAAATGGAAAAATCATAGACTTTACTTTAAACATCCAATTGGTCAATCGTTCATCAAGGTCTCCAAGCAACGGTCACCACCTTGTGATGTTTTGGTGCACGGGATCTAACGCATGGTGCAACCATGCTTGCATCTGCAGGACATGCCGGGAGGCCGGGACTGCCGATGACTCCCTCTCTACATTGACTTCCATTCATTGCCATCAGTCAGTCACCATCATTCCTTACAAGGTGGGCCCCCCTAGTTATAGTTGGGGATGGTTAGTAACAGGCGATGAGAACTAACAACTATTGGGGAATATATATCAACTATATGGCTACGGGCAAGGCTTTAACCAACCAATTTCATGGTGGATCGTAACGAAACAAAACCATAGGAAAAACAATGGTTTCATGATAGGGGAACCAGGGGTACAGGATTTTGACCCACAGCCAATTACCACTACCGTATACTACACAGCTACCAGTACCATCAATGAAAAAAATATTACCATTGATTACCATTCATTTACCAATTCCTAAACCATCAATACTAATTAATTAAGTAATTAATCACAATCATTGTCCAACACTACTTACACTAAATATAGTCAGACATCATATGTTGCCATCATCAGATACCATTCATTACCATCATGAGAATAACCATTGATTGTCATCACTTACCGGTACTAAACCATTGTAATGATCAATGATTACTTCAACCATTGGTGTGCTGAAGTAATTGCCACTAATAGTCTTTACTCACCGCATGATGACATGGTCATAATGTGCAATCAGTAACTCAATAACCATCATATACTTAGATCGCTCATTACTATAACAAACAAATGCCATTACTGATTAGTTAAATCACTGGTCATTAGCAATCCCCTCGCATTACTTAAAGCAGTCATTCGTTACTAATTCATGGTTCCATCATCTTAGCTACCATCACTATATATCATTAGTTACCAGCAATGCTTATACCATGATCACTTACCATTCATTACCTTCACTACTTACCATGAAGTAGTTAGTAATACTTAATGAGTCACATACGGATACCATGAACCATCAGTTCTCATTCACTCATGGTCATTACTATTTAGTTTGCACTGATTGCCACTCATTACCCTTTAAGTTACCAGCACTATCACTATAGGACGGGTTATCATCGTTATATATCATTACTTCCCTTCACTCATTATCATTACAGTACTACCCTCCAGTCAACAAACAGGTCGCAATGGAGAAAATCCACCATTTGGCCACGGAAAACCCAGGGAAATCATCCATTGATGGAAGATTTTCCATTGCCATGTTGGTTTATACCATTATACAATTATACCATTAGCTACCATTATCATACCATTATTCATTAGTTATCAGTTATTCTTTAACTACTGTTATCATCAGTTAGCATAACCAATTATACCATTATATCATTATCATATTATATCATTGTATAATTTATAAATTATTCCATTAACTACTGTTATCAATGATTATGCCACTATATCATTAGTTACCATTATACCATTAACCACCATTATACCATTATTGTAATTGTAACCTACTACCATTATACCATTAACTACCATGACTAACCTCGATGTGAATCATTAAGTACCGTAATTATACCATTCATTCCATATCATTACGATTCTACTACAGTATATCATTATATAATTTACCAATTGTACAATTATATCATTAGTTATCCTATTATACCATTATTATACCATTATACCATTATTTACTTATTATTTACCTACAATTATATCATTCGTTCCCATTGTATCATAAGTTATCAATTATACCATACATTATTATGCCCTGATATGGACAATGTTCCCATTCATTCCCTCCATTACAGGCCCCCATTGGATTGCACACACCGTCGCCGCCCAGTCACTCCCTGGCTGACTGTCGCCGAGGCGACCGCTGGGTGCGAACCGATGACACGCTGAGCCCACCGTTACGGTGAATCCGAGGTGGCCCTCCGCGGGCAACGTGGGTTGCAACAGCTCACGGGGTGATGGTTAAGGGTGGGGTTAATGGTGGTCCAGGATGGTTAAGTGTGGGCCTAGGGTCAATGGTATGATGACTGATGATATGGCTAATGATATGATTTAACAATGCTTTTACCAATGCTTAATGCTATGGGAGTACCTACTGACCGTCCAGTAATGGTGGTTAATCATTGTAAACAACGTGGGTTACCAGTGGTCATCTATAGATAATGGATCAAGACTGTTGAAGATGGCCAAATCCATGTTTAATGTTTGTTTTTTTTTGGGTGCGGAATCATAGACAATGATATGGTTCATGATGGTCAATGAACGCTTAATGATGGCCGATGAATGGCTGACGAAGGTTGGTTAGTTGATGGTTCATACATGGTAGCAATTCTTGGATAACAATGGTGGATGATGATGATGATGATGATGATGATGCTTTGATGCTTTTTAACTGACAATGGCTAATGGCATAATCATAGAATAGATTATGTATACGTAGTAGATAATCGCCAACACAAATAGCGGATATGCTAACTTCTGGCAATGGGCCAAGGGTCACAATTGGTTCCCATCCTTGGCCCATCAATGTTGATAGGCAAAATAACCTATAATAAGTAGGTTGTAATATAAGTTATTTGTCCAATTATTCTTATAGGGTAGTACTATAACCTACTATATGTTATTATTTGGTTATTATATTATGTTATATGGTAACTATTATTTGACCCTATATGTTTTTTTGTCCAATTACCTACCAATTACTAACGGTCAAGGGTAGTACTTGGTTTCCATCTCAACAGCTCGACTGTTCATGCCTTGGGGGTAGCCATGTGGGCATTGGCAGTGGGGGTTTTGCACCGCTTCAACTGTTAAGAAGAGCAACTAATCACCCATCAATCTGCGGTGTCACCGCTTCTTGAGTTTTTTTTTTGTTTGGTGCCTGGTTGATCAGCATGTTTTGTTGTGAAATTGCTTCTGATGTTAGTTGTTGATCATTGTTGTGTGTCATGCTACTGGCGATCGCGGAAAGGCCATGTTTTTCTTCAAAATTCTTCATGTCAAGAATGTGGCATAGCCTAGGCCCATGAATGTTGGCACAGCTTGAGAAGTAAATTAAACTCGATTACTTATCAATCACTGCCTGGTGGTTTTAAACAATTTTTACTTTCCCTGGTATTAACACATGGTTGTTCGGTTGATCAATAGTTTTTTCAAGGGATTGAAACCACCAACCAGATTTTGTCACTGCTTATGTCCAAGAAACGCAGCTGGTGCACTTGGGCCCCCAGGAGACTTCAGCATTTGCTGTGTGCCTGGACGCTGGAGATCCAAAAAACAACTGCTGCAATTTGCTGCTGCGGCTTGCTGGAGGATCCGAGCAGGGAAATTGGGACCGCACAGGCTGGATCTCCCACACTTTGGGGCTCCCAATCCCCTGGAAGATCGTGCGAATCGTGTCAGATCGCGATGGTGCAGTTGCATGCCATCCGCAAATCCTGGGCATGAAAGGTTTGACTTCAGCTGACTTAGCACATGAAATGTTCGGATTTGTTCTGCTGCAATTTCGCTTCAAGTTTTTCGCTTCCTGGCCACTGGATCCATGATGTCATCGGCAGCTCAAAGCTTCACATGTGCCCCAGTACCCAGCTAGTCTGGACAACCTGCAATCACCAACCAGTAGTGAAGTCACCAAGAACCCCCGAACATCAGAAATCCTTTGGCGGATTTGAACCGCCTGCGCCTTGGCAGGGCTCTTGGAGAGAGCGTTCTTGCTGCCATGGGTTGTGCGGCCAGTGACCAGGCTGACAGCGATACCAGCGGCCACCGCATTGCGCGGCCGCGACGCGGACACAGCGTAGAGTACGAATTGCCAGATGCGCTGGATCAAACTGAGCCTTGGCATCAGGGAAGCCACCCTGGAAGCTAAAAGTCACATTTTTGTCAAGGTGAATCATCTATAAATCTGTTGGATTTTCATAGATTTTCCATTTCCAAGTGAGTTTAGCGGAATAAGCGCGTGAATGCAGCAGTGAAGATTGGTGGCAGTTAAGGAATGCTGATAGGAAGCAACAAGTGTATTTTTCCACAGGGAATGGCACATGTTTGTCATTCCCAGGAGTTCATCGCAGGGATTGGCATGGGGGTTGGTTGGTTCTGTCGCATCAGCATTGAAATCTGCAGTTGGTGTTGACAGAGTATTTGCTGTTATCTGTTGTCAGTCTGCCATGTTGGCGCAGGGTCCGAGATGACATGCTCAACAAATGATCTTCTTGCAGCTGGCTCGAACATACCCAGCTGATGAAACCCAGGCGATTTGTGCAAAATAGGGGGTTCTTATAGTAGGGAGCCCTAAAAAAAGGTTGGTTTATGGTTATACGACGGTTCACAAGCTGGATGATCTGGCCTGTGACTTGAGAAACCATCATATGGTGAGAATGCATTTCCACAGTCTACCAGAGGGTGTTGTCGTAGTTTGCTGTCGATTCATCCAACTGCATCGGTCGAGTGAAAACCCTGCACTCCGGCCCCTTGCCACAAACAGAATCACAATGCAACAACAATCCCCAAAAAATGAAAGAAGACCATCAAGCACAATATCCTTAAACACAATCACCAAACTGAACTTAGCCTGCCAAGACCGAACTTTTGAACTTTTTGGTGGTTTATTGATGGGATAGGCAAGTCAGGGGTTGGGGGGGGCCTCCTGGGGACTTGGCTTTTTAAACTTATTGAAGCAGTTTGAACTTTTAGCTCGTTGGGGTTTGGCTCGGTAAGCTGAAGGGAGATGAACAACGATGAGCAGATCATCCAACAACATCAACAACTATCAGCTGCCAAAAAATGCAGTGCAGTTTATTTTGAATTAGTTAGGGAAACAGCTAAAACCATTGTCTTGTCTGCCTCTAATGGATACCAACAATACATTCGGTATAGGGCAAATCCGTGGGAAGCCCGGGCAAAAAACAGCTAAAACCCAAAAAATTCAACTTGATGAAGAGATCATTCAGCTTGAGGATCTGGAATGTTTGGACTCGTCCTACGACATTTGGCGTTGGAAGCATTTGCCCAAGGGCGCGGCTGGTCAACCTACGCGTCGTCTGCACGAGCCTTGATTACAGCAGCCCAAGCTGTGAGCACGGAGGTTATACATACTTTCTCATACATGGTGGGCCCCCCGTCCTGTCATAAGTTGATTAATAAGCCATTTAGCTATAGTTATAACATGTTATATCTACCATAAGTGGTAGTTACCCTAGTTATAGCCCAAGTTAGCTAACTTAGGGGGCCCACCTTGTATTTGGAGATTCTGTACTGCTATTTATTTCATATTTGTTATTACCCATTGCTATTTATACATACTTGAGTATATTTATGCTTTTGTAGATGTACAATGTTATACAGTATGCTTGATGACCCACATCAACAAATACCTCATTTGATGTTTGATGTGATCATATGTTTAAAAGTAGATTAAACCTGTGCATCTACATGCGTGTACATGTCTCTATACAATTAGGATGCCAACATCGTGGACAATCCCATCATTCAGTGCGGACTTAAGAAGCATCTACACAGTAAGCCCTGGGAGAGATAGCCGGCTATAAGCATGTGATCCTTTGTTTGCACGGAGGTTATGCATATCAGGGATGCAAGCGGCTTGTGGCCGGTGCCAATGAGACTTGTCAAACAGCCAAGATGGTTCATGGCGTGCAGAATCTTTCCCAAGTTGTGGCCAGCCGCCTTCATGGCACATCAATAGACGCAAACCGCGGCCTTCAATTTTCGATGAACAAAGACTTCAGGTGGATGATCATTCCCACAGTTGGCTCTGCTGTTGGCTCATGTTGGTTCTGCTAAAAGTTGGATCAGCTGGTGGCTGATCCCATCCACGGCCATCCACGGCACTGGGGATGCTCAGCTGAGGAGAAACATGTGAAGAAACTCACGGTCTTGCTGCAGGAGATCCAGCAGAGTCCAGCTGTCCCTTGGTGTGGCGGAGGGGTGTCGTGCTGTTGGTGACGCTGGTGCCACTGTGGGTCGTTTGTTGGTGGCGTGCTGTGTGGTTTTGCTTGGCGCTTGATGAAGAACCCCAGTAGCGCCAACACCAAGAGTTCGCTGAAGTTGGGCTTCCTGGAGGTAACTACGGTACTAGGTTCACCGAATGTCTCATAGACCCGTGGTACGGTGCCCAAGTCGACTTCAACTGAATAAAAACTGGATGGCTTATATCCACTAACTTAGGTTTTTAGTGTTTTTGGGATATGATTGATTTATCATATAACCACTAAAGATGTATTTTTAGCAAGGGATCTATAAGCCAACAAGAAACTATTTCACGATTTTCACGTCTACTTCTCGTCCATTGAGTTGCTTCGGTTCGACTTCGCGCTGGTTTACGATTTGCTTCGCCTTTGGCTCCAAGGTTTCAATTCGCCAGCAGGTTTTGTAACAGGTTTTCTTTCACAATTTGACCTCAGCTCCAACTGGGATTTCAGCAAGTCTCAGGAAGAGAAAAAAGCTCCGATGAGACTTGCTCTCATGAATCGAAGTTCCTATGAAGATGAGAAAATCATTGGAAAACCATGTGTTTTCATCTTTCTTATCATTATCCATAAGTTCTCATCATTTTTTTGTCATTCAAAGCACGATTCCCCAACAACTAGGGCTGTCAGTCGCCGCCCCCTCGCCAGTGGGGACTGGGGAGCTTTAGAGGTCTCAAAGCTGCAGCTTTTACCTGGGATCGCCATGGTAAAGAACTTACCTAGGCTTAAGCTGCCTAAGCCTAGGTATCCCAGCAATTACCTGACAAGAAACATGGTAAATCAGTAGTGGTATCACTTTTTTTTATGGTAAAGAAGTGTTTGAGGTAGTTTTATTCCGATTATTGACCAAAGTAATCCCAGTATATATATATATATATACATATATTTGTGTATATATTTATTTCTGTATTTATTTATTTTCATTTATGAAGATGGTAAGGACCCCCGTTTCAGGTGGCTTGTAACCCGGTGCGGTGCATGGCCTCTTCAGGTTTTGACCATCGACGTGAAACGTCGCAGGGACGAAGAAGGCTGGAAGGAAAAGCTCCTTGGCTGCCTGGGACCCCCGCGACCCACACGACCCACACGTGGGATTGAGGCAATGTTGGTTCTTGGATGTGTGAGTCCACCATGCGGTTGTCTGTGGGTTCCCTACATGGGAGCGAGCAGGGGAAAAAAGAGGAGAGAGATAGCTGGTTTGTGTCCCTACTGATGCACGCTATCAACTTGGATGGTTCGTGGGTACCAGAATGGAGGCTACCCCCGCAGCTTCGTGCATAGCAGGCCGTTGCTGTACGACCTCCGGTGTTTGTCCTGAGACGGCAGTTTTCATGACACCTGTTAATGGTGGTTTCTTAATAGCTGGGGGTACTCCCCAAATCATCTACAATAGGAGTCATGTATGGTCAAATCAGCCGTTTTTTGGGGGTCCAGTTTTTTGAGGCTCAACTACGTCATAACATGGCGCTTTTCCTGTGCCTTTTTGGCGCCGGCCAGTCATGGTCAACTCTTGCCGCGAGGTATACCGCCAATGGTTCATAAATCCTGAGACGATTACTTTGACAAAATCTGTAGTAATGAACAATTCAGATTGTCCCTCTCTTGGTTAATAATTGTCATTAGCATTTAACAAACGAATAATTGCTAAACACATTTCATCATACGAATATACTTACATGCATTTATATTTACATATTTTTACATCCGTAAATGTATGCATATGTCTACAAATAGAATATATACACATAAAATATTTTGCAGATATGTACGCATCTCAATAAAATTCAGAGAGAGATTGGTGGTCAACTTTTCCTTCAGCCATCGTGCCTTCACCCCAGGAAGGATGACGGCTACAAGGGTGGCCTTTGTCGTGTGAGCCTTTGATGGGAACGCGCGGCTTTGTAGCTGGAGGGTTGGGAGGCCGTAATGCTTTTGGCTGATGGTTAACTAATCATGGTTTAAGTAGTTTGTTAAGTATGCAACCACGTTAACAATACTAGAGTGAATGGTCGAATTTACTATTTATTGAGTACCTAATTCACCATGGCTTAAGCAAATGTTGTTGATTTTTAGCTAGTGGTTCATTAGCATGGTTAACAAGGCTAAGTTATATGTTAACCATACAGCCACGCTAACAATCTTGTTTATGCTAACCATCTTGTGGTTAACTACGGTTTTGGTGGTTATACATAACCAAGGCCGCTGTGCTTTTACAGAAATAAGGTTAATGTTCTTGTTCAGCCGTGATGAACCACCTGTTCACAACCATACACTTTGATTAAACCATCATGGCTAACAACAAGTGGTTCAACATGGTTTAACCAAGGTGTACGGTTATGAATTCTTGAGATGGTGATTCTGATTTGAATTCAGTGGTGACTTGATCGGTGAATTGATAGGCTGATGATGGTTCAGTCATGCTTACTGGTGGTTTACCGAATTTTACGTTTGTTCATTGATGGTTAATAACGAATGGTCAATCAGTATAACGAATGGTCAATCATTCTGATTGATTGAACGCTATTTCTTGGCTATACGTGATGGCTTATTAAAGGTGATTGTTTGTGAAGTCGCTGTTAAGATTGGTTACTGGATGGCTATTAACGGTTTTTGAAATCAAAGACTTGCGGTGCACGGGGGGGCTGTCTCTCGCCTGGTTCATCATGGTCGCTAGGAGGAAATGGTTAAGAATGACAGGGACAACTTTGCCGTTAACTGTTCTTGAAATGGCAATTTAAATCGTACTTAAGTAACGGTTAATGATGGAGAGATATCATTACACAACGGTTCATGGTGATATAGTCGAAGATCCTTCAGCTGTCCACCCGGCAGATGGTAGCTTTGCCACAGGTGGAACTAGAGGTGGTTTGTTGAGATGGGTCCAGCGGTATGGTAGGTTGACAGGTCAATAGCCATGCTTTGCCACTCTACTTCACACCTCCACTAGCCAATTGATTCTGCTTAAGTTGATGGGGAATGACAATCACTAGGCCGCGCCTGACACCGAGACTGGGGGAACTTTAGTGGGTAGAAGTTGATACCTGTGGTTGGTTGGTCAGTTGGTCGGGTAGGTTGGTTGGTAGGTAGGTCGGTTGGTTGGTTACTAGGTAGGTTGGTACATCCGTTATAACCTGATAGCTGCAAGCTTTCATGACTCCCAACTCTAAACGGCTCAGCTGGCCCCCTCGGGGACGGAATCTTTGCGAAGAGGGTCCCTCGGCCCTACAATGGCATGGATGTTGGGTGAGTCGGGCAGCAGCCAACGCAGAAATGTGCCAGTTACGTGGGAATACACTGGTTTCTGAATATAGGGGACCCCACATGACCCCAAGATGGTTGGTTCATTATGATTAATTAGCCAAGGGTTAAGTAACGATTCATTCTTGGAAGAGCCATGAATGCAAAACATGTTTCAATGAACCATCGCAAGGGGAGGCATTCACCACTGAAGTGGTTGCCGGTAGAAAAATCTTGATTGAGGTGGTGTGCGATCGTCCAAGTGGTTCATCCTGAAAATTCAACCGATCATTCGATAATGTTAGACCCGTAGATCCATAACCCCCGTTCTTCGATTGCGTGTCACCAGCTATTTAAGGTGAACAAGGGGTTGTTTTTTTAGCATTACTCCACCGTTAACATTGATGGTTGATGCATGGCCAGATGCCATGCCAATGCCCCGCAGGTTCGTTGTGTGAAACAGGGAGCTCAAGAGCCGTTGACAGTGTGTCACAAGACTGCAGGGCATATATGCATGAACATGATTAGTCATGCACACATACACATACATGCCCATATTAAGATATATGCAACTATAATTGTTCAATGCATTGTTGTTGAAGATGTCTGAGTGCATTTCTTAATGTTTACACATGTCTACATATATGTGTGTGTGTGTGTGGGTGCGCGTGTTGTTTGCCTATTTGGATAATCATTCAATCTGTATTCCAGTGCGCTTGATCGAGAGGAACCCCATCAACCGATTCTTAAAAATCCTATTGATGACAAAGTAGCTCGGAATTAATTCTCGGTGTTTTGTCTTGGTGATGCTCAACACTAAGTGCTGATCCCTGGAAATGGAAACTCTTCGTGCTTTTGTGATTTCACCCAATGTTTTTCGCCAGAATCACATGGTGCATCTTATTTCTTCACCAGTTGTTTCAACCCACTCTTGGTGTTATCACGTGGCGCTAATTCAAGGTTGCCAGGTATTTCACCCAGTAACCAAGTGAATCGTCCAACAATCTTCGCTGCTACGTCCACCTGCGTGCCACCTCAACGGATCCTGCGTGCACCCAGGGCTCAGCCATGATAGCCGATAGTGTTGCAAGGGTTGAAACTGCATAACATATATTTATATATATATATATATATATTTGTTTTTGTCTTTAGTATCATTAACTAGTTGTAGTTATTACAAGTTTGAACAGCTGTTAAAACCCAACGTTCCAATGGCGACTTTTTGGCTGAAACTACTGCTTTTCAGTGTTATCATGGGGATGGTGGCTATTGACTCCTTGATAAACCGTTATTGTTGGGGTGTAAGCCTGCGGGGGGTCACCTACAACCCCCATGATCATGACACAAATTGCACTCCGACAAACCTCTACACTTTTCGATCGTTGGCACTGAGGAAGGTCGCCGCCTAAAGTTATGATCATAGAATGGTGACGCAACATCTTTGCCATCACCATTACTTACCCTCCGGTAAACTAACCTGGCAAGGGTTAAAAATGGCATGTCCCGGGCAAAACCATTGGATGCCCTGGCAAAAAAGGTTTTTAACCATATTTTGGAGTGAAACCCTGGGAAACCACCAATAAATGGTGGATTTTCCGTTGCCAGGTAAGTTTACCAGAGGGTAAAAGTCTTTGACCATTGATACAAATTCTTGCCTTTTAATCGTTTAAACCATCATATGATTACGCTCAAGGATGGCAAACAGTAAATTATCAGTGATTATAATCATCAATGCGCCATGGCTCCTAAAAAACCGTTAGGTGCAGCCATGAGGAGCATGTGTGCAGTGCTACGTGCACAGGGTCGAGACAAAGAATCAAACTAGCCATTATCTATCTATCTATCTATCTATCTATTTATCTATTTATCTATCTATCTATCTATTTATCTATCTATCTATATCTCTATCTATCTATCTATCTATCTATCTATTTATCTATCTATCTATATCTCTATCTATCTATCTATCTATCTATCTATTTATCTATCTATCTATATTGGATTAAACCCATTCGATACTAGATTCCTTAATCAACACGTTTAACCCTTTAGGCATTTCTACGCTGTCTATGGCCAACAAGCACTTTCTGGGTGTCACCTTTTGATGCAGTGTTCGCGACCTTGTGGTTCATTTCTCCAACTGCGTCGGCTGTAGCACCTGCAGCAAGGTCCAAGATTGGCTCCGCCTCGGATGGTTTTGATTTTGCCATGGGGGCAAAAATGATGCTTCATTGCTGGTAATTGATAGGGTTCATGATGGCGAAATCATTGGTTAGTGCTGCTTAACGATGGTGTTTGCCCTTCATATCGATGGTTAACTAATTTTAATGATGATGATGATGATGATGATGATGATGATGATGATGATGATGATGCTTAATGACGATGTTTGAAGAGAATCTATGTAGGTGTAATTCAGCTTCATGATGCTTTGTAATGAGCGCGGTACATCGAGCTGGTGCTGTCCTTCGATGAGGAATAATGAGGAGTAATGAATGATAAGTTAATTGTTGATTGGTGATGCTTAGTGATGGTGAAGGATTAATCACCAGGATTTCTTCCTGGCTTTGAGTCACGATCACTAATTAATCAATTGTCTCAGGGCTGAAAGCCATAGTGATTCGTGATGTCATGTGGTGACTCAACATGGCCCCATGAGTCAAGGTCTACTAAATGCACAGGTGGATCAAGCTAGGAAACTCAAAAGTCCAGCACATCTTTTCATGGTACACCGTTGCGGACTCAGTGGGCTTGTATTGTTAACAACAGTTGGCACTAGTCATAACCAGTTGGGGATAGCCATCACTAGTCTCCCCACAAGGCGGCTGTAGCTACCTGGGCAGCGGGATGAACAAACACCAAATAGGACTTGGTGCGCAGAGAAAGAGAGGGAGGAAGGAACAAAATCAGCAGCTGGGATATGGCAGTGCGTCAAAACCCTGTACCCATGGTTCCCCCATCATTAACCAGTGTTTTCCCAATTGTTGGTTGGTTGATATTGACATCAGTTGATATTGGCTTATACTACTTGATGTTAACTAATTAATTAGTTGATAATGGCTTATACTAGTTCATGTTAACATAATCAATTACTTTACATTACTTGATGTTGATTAGTTGGTCATTCACCATGTGTTGTCCATCCTGGTGTGTGCCGCTTGCGCTTTGCGCAGTTTGTGCCAACGACGCAGAGTCGCCATGATTTTTTTCCCAGGTTGCAACTGCGACGACCGTCATTCAAGTTGCAATGGACCAGAGCCCCCAAGAGATTGACAATGGTTATTGGCGGCTGTTCAATTCTATCCAGGCCAATGCTGTTCAATTCATGAGGATATAGGACATTGGCGGTGGCAGATGGCGATGAGTTTCACTAGAAAGTTATTCTATGATGGGTAGATTTGTTACTACACCGGGAAAAGATTACTGTACCGAAAATGGGCATAATGACTTATCATAGTTGAGAATGCAATGGGCAGTACTGGATATTACTGGATAGACAGCAATTGTCCCACGAGGGAATGCTGTATAATAATGCAAAATACTCGTCAATTGTGTCGAATGATATTTAAGCATGGACGTTAAAATTTCCCTTACAAAAAGGGTCGGGTTGACACCATTGGAAAGCTCCAAAACAGGCTTATTTTAAAAGAAAAAACGAGGTCGGAACCCAAGAATTCTAAGAATCCAGCATTTTGTAAGGACACTCAATTTTCAAGTCAGAAGGGTCAGAAACCACATGCCATTTTGTAAGGATCAACCTCTGGGGTCACAATTTTGGGGATCCAAGCTGTTTTCAAGTCATTTTGAAATATTTTGAAGTCATTTTGTAAGAAACCGATTTAGTTCGAGATAGGGGCATATTGAAGTTGTCATTTTGTAAGACTGAGACAGGTTCAAAAAGTGGGGTTGGTACATTCATTTTGTAAGGACATTTTTTAAGCTGCACCCAGGCTTTTGTAAGGTTTGAGGTTGGCACCATCGTTTTCTATTACAAAAGCTCTGTTGCGGGCTCCACCCCCTTAATTTTAACGACCATATTTAAGCGTGGTTCATATACTTTAGAGAGTACCAGTTTCATTTCAGATTTCACAGCCAGTGAACTAATGGTAACTCATGGTAATTCACTAATGGTAGCTAGCAAACTGTAATGCTAGATGAAATAGTGAACGTACTAATGGTGACTGTAATAGTTTCATTCTTAACTGTAACTTAAAACAACTCATGGTAAGTGCCGGTGCAGCTCCGTGGTATCACAAGTTCGCTCATCAGACTTCGTCGAGGGAAGGGGTGAAGAGCCACAAGCTTTTGATGTTTTGCAGGGCCCATGCTTTGGACGGCCATTTGTTGTTGATCAGATTTGGGGGGGTTCTCAAAATTGGGAACCGCCAAAGCTTTGGTTAGTATTTTAAACACATTCTTTTGATGTTGGATGATTTGGGGTCCCCTATTTCGAGAAACACCCATATTATGTTGTTGTTGGTATTGTTATACGACATCAGACAGCCATCAATGATCCAAGGCCCAGGGACTAGGACTATGAATGAATACGGTATCCAGTCGTCACCCTCAACGATCACTACTTGAGGCATCAAACGATGCTGTGAGAGGGCTTGAATGTTGGTTACTGGGGAAGACAACTAGACGGGTGAAGATCCACATGCGTATGGGTCAACATAAACCATCGACAATGGGGGGGAATAATTGTAATGATGGTACACCCCGGGCTAAATCCATCATGGTGCCTATTAACTAACCATCATTGGCCATCATTGACCATGGTACACCAGGATGATAGTGGGATTGTCCATATGATATGGGATATGGGACTATGGTAGGGAATACTTGCTGGTGAGCGATGGTACCCAGAGGTGCAGGGTACCCAAAGCCATAGTATCAACACATATTACAATATGTAACGACGTAACAATCGCCAATATTAACAGTTGGACTAATGATAGCAACATATGATTACCCATATTCGATATCAAACGATTTACTTTTATATGTTTGATCCATAGTTTGGTTGGCAATTGTTCCAAACATTGATTGAATCATATCGAACCTGAAGCCAAAGTACCTGTATCAGACAGGAGCAAACAATTGATCTGGCTAGTGGTTTCAAACATGTGTTTATTTCCCCTAGAACAATTGGTTGGGTGACTAATATTTTTCAGAGGGGTTGAAACCACCAACCAGTGATTGATACTAACCGTTTGCCAACGATGCCGGATACCCAAACTGGCACAGCTGGTGAACCAGCTGGCACCAACCGCCTGACCAGGGACTGCCTTGCCTTGGATTCGGGCGCCAAACTGGCTATGGGTCAATCTTAACCATCAATAATGGGGGTAAATAACCAACAAAACTATAAGGGAAACAATGGTTAATGATAGGGGAACCAAGGGTGCGGGATTTTGACCCACAGCCAACGAGCGCAAGAATCCCCCATGTCTTGGGATGTGAAGCCTCCATAGACTTGGGAGATCTTGGGATTTTTGGTAGCAAATGGTCCCCACATACCCCGTCAGACCCCTAGCCAACACCAACGACCCGGCACCACGCGCGGAACGGCTCTGGGACCTTGCAACCGATGATGAAATCGACCCACGCAACTCACGGCGGACGTCTTGCGGCAACTGCGAATGCAGATGGTTGGTGGGAACGTTGATGCGAAGAACAAGGGATTTTACTGGTTGTAGGATGGGTATAGGATGGTCTTGGGGATCGTAATTATGGTTCATAGTGTTTTTTATGTTTTTTTTGCGGTTGGTATGGTTAACGATGGTTTAAAAACCTATAGTGGTTAAGCGATTCACATTGACTGGTATGGTTAACACTCGGGGGCCATTAGCAACAATGCTTAGAAAATAATGATTTTGGGTATTGGCTAAACATGGTTCAGACTGGTTCCATGATACGGGCTCAAAGAACCAACAAAGTCAAGGTCAACCAATCAGTTGGTGGTGTGATTGATATGGTTTCCCTTAATGACTTTGGAAAGGGTGATAAATTGACTGATAATATTTTTTGAAAGCGACTGAAACCACCAACCAGTATAGATCCGTAGGGAGTTTGGGATGAGCAGAATATGGATGCCAACAATAGCAATGTTAGTCTTGTCGACGGTGTACACGTACTGATTTAGAAGAAGGGGCCAGATGCAATGTATAAGCATGCTACACTGAGTATATTGAATTGGATTGGGATGTGTGTATATATCAAATATTATGAAATTGTTTTTATACATACATACATACATACATACATACATACATACATACATACATACATTCATACATATATTCATACATACGTACATACATATCTGTGTAAATATCTGTGTATATATCTATAAAAATGTTTTCCAATGTATATATTCATATAAGTATAAAGGTAGAGTGATAGATCTTGTTCGCATGATAGTAAGACGTGAGCCCACAGACATTTACATGATATGTTATATTTGTTGAGTGACATGTTCTGTACGTGATATTAGCATGCGTGCCCACATTTCAACCTAGCTTCAGCTTTTGGATTTAGGCTCCACCGCGTGATGAAGACATCAATCAGCACTAGTAGCATTACTAATATTACTATAAGTAGTAGGAGTAGTAGTAGTAAGTAGTAGTAAGTAGTAATAGGTAGTAATAAGTAGTAATCAGTAGTAGTAAGTAGTAGTAAGTAGCAGTAGCAGTAGCAGTAGCAGTAGCAGCAGCAGCAGCAGTAGCAGTACCAGTAGTAGTAGTAGTAGTAGTAGTAGTAGTAGTAGTAGTAGTAGTAGTAGTAGCGGTAGAAGTAGTAGTAGTAGTAGTAGTAGTAGTAGTAGTAGTAGTAGTAGTAGTAGTAGTAGTGATAGTAGTGATAGTAGTGATAGTAGTAGTAGTAGTAGTAGTAGTAGTAGTAGTAGTAGTAGTACTAGTAGTAATAGTAGTAGTAGTAGTAGTGGTAGAAGTAGTAGTAGTAGTAGTAATAATAGTAGTAGCAGTAGTAGTAGTAGTCGTAGTAGCAGGAGTAGTAGTAGTAGTAGTAAAAATAATAGTAGTAGTAATAGTAATAGTAGTAGTAGTAGTAGTAGTCGTCGTCGTAGTAGTAGTAATAGTAGTAGTAGTAATAGTGGTAGAAGTAGTAGTAGTAGTAGTAGTAGTAGTAGTAGTAGTAGTAGTAGTAGTAGT
>VSDK01026672.1:993641-1026263 GCA_009767595.1 Symbiodinium kawagutii
GATTATGGTTTTACGACGAATCAAGAGGTTGGAGGATTGTTGGCCAAAATACTCATATCCAAAAAAGATAATATAAATTGATTAATTTAGTATTACATATAGATATTTCACCAAAGACATCTGATTTACATAAACCTAGTTCAGGCTGAACTGGCGGCTACTGACTCAGGCCCCGGAATTTTAGTGATTTTTCGTAATTAGTATGTTAATAAAAAGAGAAATAAACAAATAACCAGACCCACAATGAAGAAATAAAAACAATTTTCGTTTTACTCACTCTTTTCCGTTGCAGACCTTATGTAACTTATGGTCCATAAAGGGGTAAACATAATATAGTGATATGATACTACTACATAACTCCGACTCCTTGTCCTTGTCACTAAATAAGGACACGTAAATACTTTTTACCCCCCGGTTAAAATAATCAAATTAAAGGAAGTTTAGAAGCCATACTTACAAATTATGGAAAGTTAAAGCAATTACTTTGTTACTCGGATAAAAGAGAAGATCAAACATATATGTGCGTTATTAATAAGAAATATACGAAATGCCGTGTTTTTTCAATGCTTTGCGTTCCCACATTACATTATACCGGAAAACCCGCAGAATCAAAAACAAAACCTTGCACCGCTGGACAACCATACATATATATATATATGGTAAACTCTAATTCTCAATATCCAACTCTAGTTCTCAATAGCATCCCTTTATCATAATCTGTTATTCCAATTGATTGATACTTTTTTAAAACTATTATCATAGTTTGTTAATCCATTTGATTAATATCATTTAAAAACGCATTGGTTAATCAAAACCCAAGGTATAACCCAAGGTATACACTGACTGGTCATTCTTGGAAACAAAATCCCAGTCCTTGAGTCTCAAATCTCGAGCTTTGGACGCGGCTTGGTTGCTGAAAGACCTCTTTGTTTAGGAGCACCAGCTAGCTGGTGATTCTCAGGGAGCTAAGGAGCCAGGGGTATCCCTAAATCCCTTTAAAGGGGGAGCTAAAGAGCTACAGGGAGTGGTGAAACCAGATGGTAGCCAGGCATGGGAAGACCATGGGAGAACTCAAGTGCTATGGTGATGAGTGGATATCAGTGGTTTATTTGTTGAGGTTTCTGTGGGTTTCTTGCATGGCTATGGGTCATTATTCATCAACCAGCTAATGGGTAGGTGAACATCACAACAGTTAGTCTAGTTTACTCTGAGGATGTTCGGCAGGAGGATAGAGTATTACCCTTAGCCATCGAGTGTGCGCGGGTGAATGGAGCCTCTTTGGAGCACAAGTTTCTTAAGTTTTTAAAGATGAGGGTCATTGCAAACCAACGATGAACCCCTTGGATGGCCTTTCAGAGTGTGATTGGGAGATTGAGTCATGATGATTCTATTTCAGCCATGACTCACGTGCCCATCGTCAAGAATGGCTTCCAATTTTGCAAGCATCCATAATGAATCACACAATAACAGAAGGCACTAAGATGATAAACACGTCAGTCATTAGCACCTAAGGAACGGCAGATAACCATAGGGAGTTTGCAAATCATCAGTTCTTGCGGTCAATTTTCCTAGATCATCTGGCCAGATACTCCCAAGCACCAAGACAGGGACACCATGACCTCAGATCCATGTGAAGCTGGTCCCATGGGAGCTAGAGACATTTTCAGGCTCAGGTGAGGGTGAACGATGTTCAGCGTTTTTTCCATCCTTTCCTCATTTGTACATGTTCTTGTTCTCATACTTGGGAACCCCAAAAATGGATGGTCTGTTGTTCTAAACGATTAAAAAACATAACTGCGGGTACCTCCAGATGTTGAGAGACCACATGAGACCACATTTTATGAGCATGGGTTGTTCCACCGGCATGCTGGTGTACACATCCATGACGGCACACCTCCTCAATTACAAGAGGGCAGACTTTCACCATCTTTCACCAGTTCGGACTTTCCCTGACTTGGCCGACGTGATATGCTGTTCAATTGGTCCAGTGATCCGGGTTGACTCAACGGAAAACGCATGGTGTTGATTCAGGATCATCATGATTATGGATGACCTGGTATAGGTAAGGTTAGTTAATTGAACTGTGCTGAACAATTAGTATACAATAGTATACATTAATTACCAATATTTGGCTGAGGAAGGAACAATTATCTAGACATTATTCACGCCTAACATGGTGGCTCAAGAACAATGATTGGTAGTGGTACCGCCTAGTTAAGATTGATTACCACCCCTTCGAGTCGGTCAATCATCACTCATGGAGCACTGGTGCGGCTGTTGCTAGCGGTGGCGAGGAACTGGAACGAGCCTGTCTGAGACATTGAATCAGTGATCTTAACGGTGGGTTCTTCACCAGTAGGAGCGGCCTCGAACAATAACCCCGGAACGTCTTAAGGGCAGGCGCAGCAGTAACATAGTTGCTGTAAAGGAGGTCCAACACTGCCCACCACTGTCATCCATTGTCCTCTCTCTCAACCACCATTGTGATGAACCATTGACGCACAAAGGATCACAAAGCCTTTAAGAAACAACCCTGTACGCGTCGCAATTTGTAGATATGAATTTTCTTGGCACATCTATCACCGCGGTGGTTGCATCATGTCATACTAAATCCAGCCGAAGCAGTTCTCATGAGTTCTTGACCCGGGTAAACCACTACCTTGGACCAGTGCCAGCGGCTGAATCTTCTGCAAGAAATTCCACCAACGCTTGGAGGGAGCGGTTGGCGCGGAAATGGCTTCATACCAGGTTGCACAGCTGTACTGCAGAGTCCTGACACTCAAGCAAGGTTGGATCCAATGTCTACCCACTTTTGGCCGAATGGGTGCCAATCACTTAATCAATCAATCGGTTCACCAATCAATCAATCACGCAATCAAGCAATCAATCAATCAATCAATCAATCAATCAATCAACTAACCAATCAATCAATCAACTAACCAATCAATCAATCGATCAACCAACCAATCAATCGAACAATCAATCAATCCACCAACCAATCAATCAATCAATCAATCAATCGATCAACCAATCAATCAATGAAGCAATGAATAGATCAATCACACAATGGATCAGGGCCGCGAACCGAGTTTCTAAAGCTCCTGGCAGATATGATCCGGGGAATATTGTGCAGCAAGCCGTTCCTTGATCCTTTTGCGGCACCCCCTGAAGCGCGAACCATTTCGATTGGGCTCACTCCGTGATATTTGGGTTTTCTACCGTACGCTGCACGAACACCATAGAATCCATAGAATACCTCTTGACTCTCTTGACCAACGATGCTGAATTTAGATTTGGCTACAGATATGTTTGATGGCTCAGTTTTATAGCAGAGATTATTTTGAGGTTGCCACCAACTAGACCATCTTAGACCGAAATGCTCGGTTCGATAAACTACAGTAGAGTCCTGTGATAGATCCAGCACGACAGCCAGCATGGTTGTGCGCATGTGCATCAACGCTACTATGGTGTCAAAGCTGGAGAGCATGAGCCGTGGCTGGGAAATCACCCCTGCTACTTGTTACCCTTTGGTAATCTAACATAGCACTGGAAAATCCACCACTTACTGGCGGTTTGCCAGGGTTTCATTATAAACTATTTTGAATTTCCAGCCAGCTATGTTTGATTACCAGAGTGTAATGGTTAAACGGTCAAACTTCTAGCTGCTTGTTTGGTGAGCTTGTAGTCATCCCCCGTGTATGTTTCACCGACGAACAGGGAGTTGCAGGACGCCCAGTTGCACCTGGTATGAACAACAGCGGCTGTGAAGGCCGACCCACAAGAGCTTGCTTCAGGATCCCAGTGCTGGTTCAATATGATCGTTCTAAAGTGACTGGTAAGGAGCTTTCTACAAGGAGGGCCCCCAGCCACTTACAAGTTGGGTTACAACCCCTAGAACTGGTAGTTAACCCTAGTTAGATTAGTTCGAAACCAACTTACAAGTGGTTGTTTAGTTATAAAAAACCAACTTAGTTCAGTGGTTGGGGGCCCACTTTCTAGCACCGAATTCTCCCAGTCCTGGCAAGCTACCACCTGCCCTCCTGTGCCTTCGGCGCCCGCGCCAAGTACCTCAGAACCACTGAGTGCGCCACTGGGAGCTGGGCCAGGTTGGGTGGGCCCTCCGTTTTCGTTGCACGTACGACACGTACCTTCGCACCCAAAGCAGCCACAGGCGTTTCCAAAGTGCCATCAGCAGTTAAGTTCCACCCCACCGCCATTTCACCGTGCTACCCGGGATAAGCTGCCTTTTTCAACCGTGGATGAGTCAACCATTGGGGTGACGACATGGATCTACCATTCTGATGCATCAAAGTCAGCAAAGCGTCAACTTTCTGGATCTGACATGGACGCCGGTTCAATTTGATGCAGCGTTTTGTTGCGGCCGGTGAACGTTTTGGAAACACCAAACTGAGCCACACAACTTGTGGCTACCACGATCATTTTTTTCCGTTCTCTTGCATCCCCAATGCTTGAAAACGCGACTCAAAAGTGCATCACGACAACTGAGTGACAACTTCCGCGATGCATGCGAGCAGTGAACAACTCTCACGTGTCGCATCAATCTCGTGTTCCAGCAGAAATCTGGTAAGACGGTCATCCACATGTTTCATCTACCATCTCATGCCGTTTGATTGGTTAATCGCATCCGGTTTGATCAGATCTTAGGAGGTACTACCCTTTCAATTCCTTTCATATTTGGAAATCAGAAATGGAGAGAGACTGAGCGAGGGGGATAGGAATGGGTTCACGAACAGTTACAGCGATTTGAGCAATGGAGTCGGCCACCGTTGGCGAATACAAAGGGTTCCAAACAATGCTGATTTACCAACAATATGGTTTCAGCAAACTTCAGTGACATGACCAGAGATTGGGCAGAGCTGTGCGGGACAAGGCTATGAGACTTGTGACTTGTCCGATGTTCTGTTGCTGTTCCATAGGGTAGTGCACCCTGGTCTATTGCTGGGTACTGCTGGAAGTCACCACATGCCATCACTACCCAAGATGAAGAGATACCCACCTATTCGATCCTATTCGCATTGTTTGATTGATATTCGTAACCACTATTCTTTGGTAATAGGTTGTGGCCACTGTCACTGACGGGGAATTTCATCGAATTTCCACCATCAGAAACACGTAAGAAATACATAGGAAGTCAATCATGGGTATCCCGATCCAACCATCCCCTGTTTTCATCACATTTAGACAACCAAGTGGCTGAATCTAAACCACCAAATTTGAGTTTTGAACACCAGAAATCAATGATGATTGAGGGCTACTTTCGAAATGGTTGGTTGATAGATGTTGATGGCCATCCCGCATGTCTAGCTGCGATCCTCCATGTCGAAATTGCAAAGTGTGTTTCTTCACAGAGGGCAAAGAAGTTTTCACCGTAGTCAATGCATTGGTCGCATTGGTGCGGACATAAGTGGCAGCACACCAACATAAGCAGTTCCTTCTTGCACCGTACTTTAAATTGTGGTGATATTTTGTTACAAGTGGATGTCTTCGCTCGCCTTGCGGTGGTTGCAAAAAGAGTTGCCTTGTGGTGCTGGAGTTGAGACGAGCCTGTCGTTCAAAAACGCGCCGAAGAGCAGACCACATTACGTGGAGAGGAGCCTGGCATAGCTATGTCGAAGTCGCGTTGATGGGTTTCGGAGCAAAAGCATTAATTATGCATTTATGCCATGCGTCTTTCCTTTTATCAACAAATGTTCATCAATTTGTTTGATTTGTGTTGATCTATGTTTTGATCTTTTTTGATTTAATCAGCAAAAAACATCCCCAATGAAAAACGGTTATATAGCTTTATTTAGGGTCAGTTTATCATTTTGTTCAGGGATCTGTTAGCTTTATTCAGGGTGAGTTTGTAAATCATAGGTCAACAATTAATAACCCTGAACAAAATTATAATTTAGTCATATATTATTAATGAATAAATCATGGATTAAATTAATGACAATCAGAGGTTAAATAAACAATCATAGGTCAACAATAATTCATTAATTTTGTTTGTTTAACCTCTCCCACTGCCGAGCCTCGGTGCCACAATTCATTGGATTCTGACCCGAATTCCCTTCATGCTTTTTGGTTTTATGTTTCGGCATGTTTGGCATGTTTCAACCAGTAAGGGCATGCTGTTAAGGGAATTCATTAGTTTGATTAGTTTGTATGTTTCGGCATGTTTCAACCAATAAGCCAAGTGGATGGATAAACCAATGGGTTTCGAGAAAGATGTGGGGCGCGCCAGCCCGCATGTCCGCCACCCAGTACCAGGGGCACAACCAGGGGAATGGTTCCACAACCAGTCCCAGTGGGAGGGCTCAACATGTGAAATAACTATGAGTAAAAACGATTTTCAATAGTCGTGAATCCAGCCATATCTAGCCTATATAATTGGTTGGTGGTTTTGATGCTATAAAGCTTTAAGCATTTTTTAGTTTCTATTTTCCAAAGCATTCACAAATGGTTGGTTGATTACCAAACATATTTTCCTAGCAGTGGTTTAACCACCAACCAGATTCCGAACCGTCCTTATCCTGAGATGTTGGGATTTCTACTGCAGAGAACCCAATGTAGTAGGTGTTTCTATGCCATTTGGAGGATACCCCACCTACTAATTTCATATTTTTGATTTCGTGGGTTTTTATCATTTGTTTTTTATCGTGGCTGGGCGGACGGTACCCCCCGTATGGACCCACTCAGCCCCACCATGCAAGTGCCACCATCAACTTGGGATCCCTGGAGTCCAAGAGTGCTGTTTGCTTCATGGGTGGGACCTCGGGGACCCCCAAAATAGGAGCTAACCCTTATGACCTTATGATGGTAAATAAACTACGGGTTGGTGGTTTGATTGACATGTTTTATTTGGCAATTCTTATCAGTTGGTTGACTTATATTTTTCATAGGGGTTGAAACCACCAACCAGGTTGGTTTATTAGACCATCAATGGATGGAGCAGGATGATCTAGGGGCACCCCTATTTTGAGAAACGCTCATATGAATAAAGATGCATGCACATGCGTGCTGCTGTAGACATATTTTTCCAAAAAGAGTGGGCACTGGTGGTAAATGATAACATGACCTTGCTCGGTAAATCATGGATTTTGTGCGGATGGTTATTGGCTGAATAGGACAGCTGATGGACGGCTTGCATCAATTTTCACCAACAAATATTTGATAATCCATGGATCTGGATAGGCCTTAAGAATCATTATTCATCGCTGATGGTCATTGATGACCATCATAACCCATCAGTCAGTGGAATAACCCAGTGATAATAACCCATTATTCATAACCCATGATGAACCAGAAACAAGCATAATGAATTCAATCAGTGGAAAACAGCAGCCAGTCCATCATCCACCAGTCTCAGGGTGTAGGTGCGATTGGCCCTAGGCATTCCGAGATGCACAGCCGGCCTGGAGGTCTCTTTAGTGGCTCAGATCTCTAAACACAACAATCAGGAGAGTCCAATCAGTATATAGAGAGATGTTTCGATGGAGAGAGAGAGAGAGAGAGAGAGATAGAGAGATGTTATTACCAGTGCAGGCACCCTTACAGATGCACTGCGCACATGCACCAGGATCAACAGAATCTTGACCAAGTCAGCTGAATAGAAAACGAAACATGTGTGAAACTCCAAGATCCCAGCGGGGAGGAGGAAAGATTTACCACCTATGAACGATAGCTATGCTTTACCAAAGGGAATCGGTGACCACGAGCCAACATCAACAGCCAGCCTATCAGTGACTATTTTTAGCACAACCGCATCACCAAAACATCCAACCTCCACTAGCCCGCGTTTGAATCAATAGATCATGATTAAGATTGATTAACTGCCAACAACGGGCCAACAACCATTGTTAACCAACCCTTTTCCAACATGAACCATCAAATAAACGTCAATGAATAGAGTCATAAACCACCAGCCAACCATTATTTTCAACCAGTTCTAACCATCAACAATCATCAACCATCATCAACCAAAGATACTCAGCTACTAAACCATCAACTTTCACCACCATTCATCAGCACCCACCATCCATCCTTGCCAGCCCTTCACCCTTCGAAAACACCGTCGCACAGCACATCGCATCGCTATGACCTCCTGCGCTGTGTGCGGTCGCAAAGCCTCCAACCGACTGCTGCCGCATGAGAACTGCCATGCGGGCGGGGCATCGGGAATCTGCTCGGATGCTCGGCTGGTTGGTGGGTGCCAGTTTGTTTCTTTGGTTGCCTGGTGGTTGGGAGGAGCGCGGTTTCGCTTCGCCAGCTACATCCCGGCGGCCACAGGGGGAGCCAGTGCCTACCAGGAGTGCTCTTACCAAATGGTAGTTGTTGTTGATGGTTGGTGTTGTTGGTTGCCTGGTTGAGGGTGGTGGTGGCGTTGGTGTTGCTATTGGCGGTGGTGATGTTGGTGTTTCTGCTCTTTTTGCCTGAAATGCATGGGAGATTTGCTTTGTTTGCTGTATTGCCGTTCGCGTTGCCATTTGCTCGTGGTTGTTGTTGGCTGCTGTTGCCATTGTATTCGTCGTCGTTACTTTTTTTTTGGGTGCTTTGGGTGTCCTTCACCACATCCGATGACTGTTGAAAGTGGCGCATGAGTAAAACACATGCGGGAATGGGGAGGACGAGGGCCGGCCCTAGACTGCGAGCTTCAGAGTGCTGAAGCATGCAGCCCTGTAAGGATTGCCTACTGGAGGCCTATGTGATGGAGAATGCAGAGCCCAGCAACTGGCCTAGTTCAGAGATTTCAGAGTGGCCGGCTTAGTCAACGGTGTAGTGCCCAATCATTGGAGATCCCAGAAAATATGCTTGCGTGATTTCGCAGTGCGCTCAGCTGCTGAGTTGTAAAACGGTAGGCACAGCCATGTCCCTGCTAGACTCGGCTGATCCCACCCATGCGCAAAAACAACAATTATGGGGGGCATTTGCCATGACCTAGTTGCTTTCAAATGTGTCCATGATGTGGTTGAAAAGCTGGTTTCTCCACAGCACGGGGCAGGTGCTCACCCTTCTTTCTGTTGTGGGCCAATATTGTATCATATAACCTTCCCAAAAAAGGGGAAGTGAACATCCCAACTAAGACTAGTTTGGTCACTTAGGGGTGCTCACCAGGAGTAGAGGGTATATTGACCCACAGCCATAATTGTGGTTTCATCACGCGAAAATTACCTGCTGCCATTCGAAGCCGGATGTTTGTCAATGAAGCCCCCTCAAGAAGACGGACTGGTGTATTGGCACAGATATCATGACACAAAGCCTTTCAGCCTCTAGGGTTGAAGCTACCTGGCCTGGTCTTGCTAGATCTATCTGATTCTTTTTCGAATTATTGAACTTACCTTCGGTTAATCTGAAATAGCCGTGGATAATCCACTTTGTCTAGATGGTTGCGCCATTTTCCATGGCGACGTGAAACTACCAGGGAGTAGCACAACAAACGGTAGCTGTATAGATCCATGATCGCTATGTTTTGAGGTTCAAGCCCAGATTGTCAGATTGTCTTCCGGTTTAGCTGGGGTGTTTGCTCAGCTTTCCACATCACTGCCGCTGGTTGCAGCTTCAACCACCAGCTCTCCAGCCCTGTCACGGAAAAGAACAGTAATTACATGAATTACACATGTTTTTGCAGGAGGTGTTGATACATTGTGTTACCATGTGTTACCTATGTATTCTATGTTGTGAAAATGTTAGCAGGCATTCAAATATTATATATGTATACATATTGTGTTTGAATAAATACATTTCAATATGAATGAACATGTCTATGTCTAGTTTTATTTAGATATAGAAAGAGTTGACCGTTGGCCATTTTCATGAATGGACACATCGACGGATGGATTCACAAATTCACATGTCACATGCATATGTGCACAAAATGCTAGCCATAACGACGCCGTTGTTGAATGCATGCAAACTGGTTTGAAAAAGAACACATTCATACCACATAGCCAGGATAACATGTATGTAGTCCGTATAGTAGCCATTCATTGCCATTACAATCACGACCATAGCCATGACCAGTATATGATCTTGACCAAAAATGGCCAGCAAATGCCATAAACATCAAGTCAAGATCAGGCCATGGAGTAAAAAAACAAACAAAACATTCTGACTTGGAACCAAAAAAGGCCAACAAATGCCATAACATAAGCATATTTTACCGGTCTTAACCTATACGCACCGTCATGTTAACATGCCTTGATGGACACTTAAAACCAAGAAGGCACCTACGGCCTTGGGTTCCAAGGCGGGCTGCTGTGCATCGTGTGCCCCATCTGCAACTGCGCCGCCTGTGTCGAGCCAGAGCCAACGCCGCCAACGAAGCGGCGCCGCGGCGAGTCGGACTGGGAGATCTTACAGTGCCTTGGCAGCGGCGGTGAGGCATGATCTGGTTAGTGATCTGGTTTTTGAATGGAGTAGTATAACCATTATTGACGATTAGTCATAGGGGATAATAACATGTAATATAAGTTAATTAACTTTCGCCATTTGGTTTGGGAATGTTTTTGAACGGATTATAAATTAATAATGATGATTAATCATAAGGGATAATGACGAACAATAAGGTGATCTGGTTTTTAATGGTTAATCATTTGGGTTAAGAACCATGATTTGGGAGATTGCAACCATTGGGTGACCGTTTGCAAAGCCATCATTTATTGATCCCTTGCTCGGTGATTACAGACATTAATTGATGATGATTAATCATAGGGGACAACAACCAACAATAAGGCAATTTGAAATGTTTGTGCCCTGGCATTGCCGCTGACAAAGGATTCATTGATTGACTCATATTTTCAAACCGGGTTCAAGACACCAACCAGTGATAGAATTTGCGACAACTGGTGAGATATCTTGAGATATCTTGAGTGAATATTGGGTTCATCATGCTTGAGACTGATTTCTCCTAGTGGCTCACAGCTGCTCGGATTTCAGGCTGCTCTATGGTGGAGAATGGTTGTTTTAGCCTCTTAATAGTCATTTTTGCTGAATGTTTGAGGTTCACAATGGACAGCGATCGGTGACAAACTTGGGAAACAGACTGGTTTGCCTTTGAGAGGGTACAGGGGTATAGAAGCCAGGCAGTTCCATTATAGGCGTTGGTTACAGTGATATTCTGGTTGGTTAATTTCAATGATTTTCATGGGGGTTGTACAGGATGAATGTACGTAACATGATGGGGTTATATTAACTACTTGGATCTACTTGGTTAGTTGATCATGGACAATGACGGTCAACATTTGCTGACCATGTTGCTTTGGGTTCATTGCAGAAAGAATTAAAATCAAATTCCAACTGACCAACTACGAACGGCGTAAAACCTTTTCCTGCTTAGAATTTGGCATGGCTGAGTTTGTGTCGCAGAATAAGGGTTTGTTCCGTGGGTAGTTTCCAAGGAGGTTGAAAAAGCAAGTGGCTTTTGGGTTTGGATGTTTGGCATGCCCTCAGCGTAGCCTCGCTGCTGCTGTTGTGCTATAGCAATGTTTGGTTTATAAAAACTTGGGGTGGGTGGATCAGGATACACATGAGGGCATTGACCATTGACCATCATTGACAATCATTACCAAGCCATCACTATTCACTACGCATGGTTATTTATGACCGTTGCAGTTTTTTTACCATCAATACTACCTATCAGTATATTACCTTGATACAATTTCTAACCAGTATTGGTTGGCAATATTGAGGTTTGGGGTTAGGGTAACGTTTGTACTGTCCCTCAATCTTGTGGGCAAAATGGGATGTACATGAGCAACATGTTTGGTTAATTCAAGCTGACAAAGTTTCCTTTGTTCGAATTTGTCGGTATCTTTAAACATCAGCTGATTAAACTTGCTTAATTAGTTGCAATGAGTACCAGCATCATGAAAGGCCATTTTATCAAGTGTGCTTTCTTCAAAACATTTAGTGACTGTATGCCAATGCCAAAACATTTGTTGTCGGGGACGTGGAAACGCCAGCTGATCGAATTTGTTTTGCAAAAAGAGCAGTACAGTCAGATCAGTATTTTGATAAACCCACTATTGTTGGTTTTGATCCCCTATAAATCGTATAAATCTGATCCGTTATGATCCCCTATTAAGAATTCGCTACAACCCCCTTACCATTGATCATTGGAGCAGCTGGGTATCAGACCTTTTGAGCTGTCGCCTGGTGCCACTCGGAGATCCAGGCTTTCAGAAGGAAGTTCCAAGGCAGACATCCAGTGCGTGCCTTGGAACAAGATCTTGATCTGGTGGGGATAGCAGCTTTGGGGAGCTGTGACGGGAGCTAAGAGGAGAGGTGCTTTGCGACATGCCAGTGCTCCACTGGATGAGTTCATTTTATGATAGAAATTGGTATTCCATGATATTCCATGAGCAATCATGAATACAGACAATGAAACGCGTGACGTTGGGCCGTGCAGCGCATACTACCTGAATCAAAATCGGTAGAGACCTTGTTGAATAGCTTTTGGGAGCACCTGATCCCATTGAGATGGCTTGTCAACAACAGGGTGCTTCTCACATACATTCGGTCCATCCTCATCCAGCTGTGTATGATCCAGATTTTTGTTGTATCACTAATTGTTGTTGACAATCAGTGTTCCGTAGCTGGCTCACCTTGTGCAACCAGTAAATATTTAGTCATCCTGGAATCATTTTTATTTCAAAGCCCGGGTGAACCAACACCACTATGTAATCAGCATCAGCCACATTGACCATTATCAACTATACTATTCATTGCCATAACTGCTGGTTTTAAACATTTTTTCCGATATTTGCGGGGTGGGTTGATGAACTCATTGTTTTTTCAGAGGAGTTGAAGCCACCAGATGCGTTTTCGTCCCTTGGTGGGCCAGGTGTTCCCATTGCCGACGTCTGAGGCTTACCGCCAACTGGCCAGAAAGTGCCATCCAGACAAGGGAGGCACCGGGCGTTCAGCTGGGGTGAACTGACCAAGGATCTGCAGCCATCCTGGCCCCTGGCAGCCTGATGACGGGATCATGGGGTATCATGACCCCCCTGGCCCCAAGCTATAGATACATTCCCTGGGCACTGGGGGGTTGTGGGGTGACCATAATCAATAGTTTACAAGTGGAGCACGGCTGAGCACGGCATTGGTGGCTTTGAAAATAGTAGTGGTTCGAGAACATTGACTAGCCAATCGTTTTCGTTGCGAGAATTAGATACTTGGGGTCATTTCGATGCTAATCTGATGCGGGTGAGTTGGACAGGAACATTCATGATCGCATGCCCCTGAGCATACAGACGATTCACCAGGCACCAACCAACCAGGCGGCGCGAACAAATGACGAATGCAGTTTGTTGCTGAGTGGCCAAACCAAGAAGTAGAATCACGTTGAGATGCTTTTATCATTGGCTGGTCATCGAGCATGGCCATCAATGAACCAAAGATACCATAATCATTTGATCAGTGGCTGATTATTGACAAGTCATGTGACTAACAATGGAACTGGCGCTGCTTTAGGTTGCGTTATCGTTGGGGCACTGAGATCGGGTGGCGAGACGCAGCATGGCCCATGGCTTTACCAGGGGTTGTGCTTCAAGATATGTCAATGATGAACCATGATGCTTATGCTACTCTTGATAGATACCAATGAAGCACACAACTATGAATCATATTCATTCAGAAGATAACTCCTGGTTAGTAACCCTTAAGATCGCACCATTTAAAGAATAGAATACCTTGTTGATAACCAGTTATATAGGTCAAGATGATGATTCCCCCATCTTTGAGCAGATCAATGGCATCCAAGAACCCAATCTACTCAGCGGATGCCCGTGGAAGGGTACCACTGGGTCTTTTCAGCCGCATGACAGCTGATCAAACCTGTGATTGCCTATCCCGAAACCCCTGACTCGCCATCATAGATCTGGTATATAATCACCATTCTCACAACCGATGTTTAAATTCAATTCCGTTTGGGTGTTGGATCCGCACCTTCATCACCAAGTAAAATTTCAACCAACCCAGTTGGATCCAGCTGGTTCATCATTCAGCTACTCAACCCCTGACCTCGGTCGAAGGCGACCTCCTTGGGGGCTGCGCCAGGCAGCCAGGAGGATTTCGTGCGCCTGACGGGGGCCCACGATCGCTTGATGGCTGCGTCCGGAACCCGCGCCGAGCTCATCACGGCGGAGCAAGGCGAACGCGCCAAGGCGGGCTGCGAGGGGCGATGCTTGAGCTGTTGAGGTTAGTTGTCATTGAGGTTGGATGTGGGGGGTTAGTTGATGTTGAGGGTTTGCTTAGGCCCTGCTTAGGGTCTGCTTAGGGCCTGCTTATGGTTTGCATAAGCCCTGCTTAATCAGGCCTTGCAAGTTGGATAGCGGTTAGTGTTAGTTCGTGTTGCTTGTCACCACCACCCACTACAGTTGTTTTTGAAAAGAATTAATGCCTGGAGACCAGCCAACAAGAGGGAACCAACTTCAGGGACGACAACACTTGCGACGGACAAACGGGGCGATGCTTGGTGACGGGCATGAGTTTGTTTGACCCACAAGTCCTGCATAACCGCTCTGCACAGTTCTGACTTCGGATTTTTTTGTGCTTTGGTTAAACTGAAAAAATGGTGGAACAATAATGAACTATGGTCTTTGTTCAGAGTTGACTTTGGTTGGTTAATTGCTCTATGAATCAACCACAGCTTTCCAACTGGTAGATAATGCTCATGGCAAGTGGGATTTGGTACAAATCAACCAGTTTCCCCCGCATAGATTTTCCATAACCGGCTGCTGACTCACCTTCAGAAGCTGCTGCACGAGCCTTCTGACTCACTTTTGTACCCAGCCATCCTGTGACCATCGTGACTGGGATCTGCAGATCTCAAATGGTGATTTCTCAAAATAGGGAACCCCTAAAATGGTTGGTTTATTACTATAAACAATTAATAATGGATGATTTGGGGGTACCCCTATTTTCAGAAACACCTAAATAGGTAATGATCACACGCAGATCTGACTATGTGAGGCTTTCACCATTAACTTGTTGGGGTTCCTGGATGTCGCAGATCAGTTCCTAGGGCCGACTGACGTTGCTCAGGTTTTGATGTGACCAATTCATGACATCAATAGTTTGGTTTCAAATACGTGACCCCTCATGTCAAACTGAAAGAAAGTGTCGGGGAAATATCTTAATTGATGGATGATAAGTGGAAAAAATGGCTGCGTTGGGCAATGCCCTCTACCCCTGGTTCACATCATTTCACATCCCATGCATGACCAAACTAGTTGGGATGTGAACTGCTACATACCGCTACCATTTTTTTTGATGATTATGACGACCCATACCCACATGGCTGGTATGTCCCCCATGGTCATGATCAATTCACAACCGTTAAACCATATCAAGCATTATCAATTGAACCATTGGTTATTGAACCGTTCGCCAACCATATATGGGTTATCAAGCCATAAAAAGTAGTCACTACGATCAGCTATAACCAATAATTCTTCGTTGGTCAGCAATATCAACTATGATTATAACTATATTATCATCTATAGTTATATATATATATGGATATATTATCAATAACTATAATATCAAATAACTATATTGGTAATAACTATAATATATAATATTATAACTATAGAACCATCAAATCTTAAACCCATCTGGCCATAGATGGTTGCCACCTGCCAGCACTCGCCACGCGCAAGCGAAGCGGCAGGCCTTGGTTCGCATTTTGGGCGACATCCCGGTGGGAGAGTGGAAGCCGCGGCTGCAAAAAGATCCTCGGTGAAAGGCTGAAAGATGGGAGGGGTGCTGGTTGATGATTTTGGTTGATCAATGGATCCGGTGAATTGATAGGATTGAATGGTTGAATGGTTGAATGGTTGAATTGCATCGACGGAGCACTTAAAAGCTGAGAAAGATTGATCCGGTTGATGATTAGTTGATAAATTGATGGTTGGTTAGTTGTTGGTTAGTTGATCAATAATTAATGTTTGCTAATGGTCCTAACATCTAATGGTGGTTATTTTCTGGTTATGGTTATGAATCGATTATGGCCGTTTTGTTGCGGGGAAACGTGCTGTTTCCAGCCATACCTGGGGAAAATTATCTAATTGACAAGCACGTTTTTGGGAGGGGTTCTATCCAACAAGCAGTGAAGCATCCCAAGCATTATACATGCTCCGGTGCATCCGGCTAACTGCAATGCAAGTGATCTAATCATTCATTTGTGATTCAGGTTTTCCAACTTCGGAAGAATTCCCGAACCGTAAGCCCATGCCAGGTGAAAATTGGTGGCTCCAATCATTTCCCATGGCTCGGAGAACGGCCAAGCTTAAGTCTCATATGGCAGTGGGTCAATATCCTGTACCCTGGTTTCCCTATCATTAACCGTTGTTTTCCCTACGAAATTCTTGGTGATTATCTCCCATTGTTGGTTACTTAATATTGCCCATAGCCATGGCAAAGCCTCCAGTCTCCCATAGGGGCTCTTGAGTTGACAGTGGCCCTCGAGAGCCATTCAAATTTCATGAGATCCTTCCGAAAAGACAGCAGAATGCTGAAGTGTCTTCCTATGATATAAGTACATATATCATAGAAGTACCATATATTACTATAATAAATATACTAACTTCCATCAGTATTTAGTTATTTGCGTCAACATTTTTTGCATGCACGTATATGGTGATACATGTGCACGCACACACACATATACACCATACATTGACTTTTGGGATGTGACAATTCCCTCATCTTGTTTTGCACCCATGAGGCTTCAGAGTACCCAAGTACCAGGGTTGGGGCCATCTCTGATGTTTGGTTTTCAACGAGTGAAGGGTCCATGATGGCAACGAATGTCCAGGTCATACTTTTCAACAATGGTGTCCATTTGCACTTTGTCAGTCCTTGTTTTTTATGGAATCATCTTGCTGTTTATCAAAAGCATCAGACATCATCAGACCCACACTTGGATGTGCAATTGGGGCTTCAACTGGAATATATACATAGTAGCCCTACAGGGTAGGTTACAACCTCTAAAACATTTTTTTTCCGCAAGAAATCATGGGTTCAACCGGAATATACCCATAGTAAATAGGCCTATAAGATGCATCATACCATTTGGTCAACTAACATGGCAATGGAAAATCCACCATAAATGGATGTTTTCCCAGGGTTTTCCGAAGAAAATGATGGATTTTCCAGCCAGCCATGTTAGTCTACCAGAGGGTAACCCCTAGAAATCACGTGCTTCGCAGCTCCGAAGTTGATCCAGCCGTTGGGCCATCCAGCCGCCGAGGTGGATGGACCAAGCTTGATGGCGCTGCAGCACTGCCTGGCCGGCAACGCGGCACCCGCCGACAGAGCGGGCGCAGTTCAGCCGATCTGCGACGACAAAGCGGTGGAACGGCCCAGACAAGTCACTGGGATGCCGACAGCTGGGGCTGGGGTAGTTTTGGCGACGGTCAGGATTCATCATGATTGACGATGGTTGTGACCAAAGTCAGGATTGACATGGATTACGATGAGGACACATGGTTCATGACCATAGTCAGGATTGACCATGATCAACGATGGTTGAGGACACATGTATCATAACCATAGTCAGGATTGACACGGATTTCGATGGTTGAGAACACATGGTTCATGACCATAGTCAGGACTGAATTGGATTACGATGGTTAAGGACAAATGGTGCATCATGATTTATCTTGTTGCGTTGCTTGGCCCAAACCAGCAAGAGGATGAGCAGACAGTATAGTGTCTAATTAACTGCCTGTAGCTGATGTCTTGAACTGCCTTAAGGTTTTACTTTTGCACGCACAGTTTTTGGGGGCACATGCAGGAAATCCGGCGAGATGCTGTGAAGCTGGCTGAGCAACATGGGCTCTTTAGAGCAACAACTGCGTGGAGGATTTTTACTTTGAGTTGTCTCAGCTTCTGGGAGCATATTTCGGAGGACACCTCATCTCAGCACGATTTCCTACCTGAAGTGTCAAGCGTGGATTTCTTCATCAGTCATTCGTGGCAATGTTCTTCTTTGAGTAAGCGCCTTGCATTTTGCCATTTTTTGAATCTGGACATGGCCATTGCAACATCTGGACTTGCTTGCTTGCTGGGCGCTGTGACCTTGGTTGTATGTGCAGGTGGGAGTATTACCAGTGTGGCGCAGGAACCAGCATATTTGCAGCAGGGCCTTTTGTTGTACCTGCCGATGTTGGTGTTTCTGGGGGCATACTTTTTTGGATACTACTTTGACTCCCGCAGCTTTTGGATGGATCAGGAGTGTGTCCATCAGACGAATGCAGAGCTGAAGTTCCGCACTTTGCAAGCCATCCCAGCCTTTGTGGCCAAATCAACTCAGATGGTAGCCTTTTGGGACATAACTTATTTTCAGAGATTGTGGTGCAACTTCGAATTGGCTCTGCATGCAAAATTTTCTGCAAATACGCAGGCAATATGCGTAGTACCCACCTGGATGCCCGTGTGGGTCCTGTCAAGCTTTGCCATACTTGCCGTCGTAAGTATGAGCACGGCTGGGCAACCTTGGGGTATATCCTGTGAAGGGGACTCAATAGCATCAGTAATCATTTCTGATTTCGTCAACGTGTGGCTCCCGTCAACATCGCTGTGGGCTGTGTTAGTGGCGTTTCCGCTCAGCTGGCTTTCAATCCAAAAAGTGGATATGCACAAGCTCATGCTTCAGCAGATGGAAGACTTTGACTTCAGAAGTGCTCAGTGCGCTGTGGAGAGTGATCGTGGCATCATTGAGGAACAAGTCGTCGACCTTTTTGATGAAGCTTTTGAAGCTCCACTCAGCGTGGCCTTTGGCGTCGATTCCCCCGAGGTCACTCCTTTGGTACAGTGCCCATCCAGACGTGATCTTCGCCAGATACGGCATATCACAAGCTACCCGACACACGATGAGGTCATTGAGGAGTTCAATGCATATGTCAGAGGCCCACTGCGCGAAAGTGTCGAGGAATCCATTGGCAAAGAGGAATACATATCCCTGAAATCTTGCATCGCCGCTAGCCTGCCTTTTTTCTACATTGGCGCATTGCAGTCACTTGGCAGTCAAAACACAGCCCCGTTCTGCAGCTCGGTCAAATCGTTCATGATCACCAATGCCTTTGCAAACATTGTACTATCAGCATTTTTCTTCGTATGCCAGTGGCCACTGGCTTTGAGAACAAACTCTTTTGTAGCCAAGAATTTGTCAAGCAAAATCTGGCAGAAACTTCTGGGATCGTTCCTCACTGCAGTGGCTTTGCTTGCACTGTACGCGGTGTGGGGGCTCAACTTCGTCTCATTTATGGTGCTGGGGGCGAGATCTCCAATCTGGTTGTCAGTCCTTTGCGTGGGCTTTGCTGTGGAGCTGTGGACAGCGTCCTTTTTTTTCAGAGCGCAGATGCTTCCCAATGACTCGCGGAGCCGCAACATGCAGCTGTTGCCCAGGCCCTAAGCAATTCTGGGCGGAATCCAGCCTGGTGCAAGTCAGCACTGCCGAGCCAACGAGCTCGCTGTGTGAGGCGACCGTAAAAGCGAAGGATGCCTACGAAAAACATGCGCCACAGGATGTCCTTGTGCGGTTTGGATACATATTTTGGGTTTGTCCTCAATGTTTGTTGTTTTGTTTGTTGTTGGTTTCCAGGACAAGTGCCACCAACCTTTGCATCTAGATGGGTACCTTAGTCCAGGAGCCCACATTGGAACCTGCGCGATTTCACAGTTCAAGGTGCTTGACCTGGTCGGCCCCGTCCAAAGTCACAAATACTGGCTGGTGGTTTCAAACATTTATTTATCTTCCCTACTAGTTAATTGTCAACAAATGGCTGGTTGACAAATATTTTTCATAGGGGTTGAAACCACCAACCAGAATAGTACATGTGAATATTTCGAACCAACATTGTTCTGGTTGGTGCTTTGATGGCCTTGTTTCATTTTACTAGATGTAATTATTACACAAATATTACTCATAGAACTTGAAACCACTAACCAGGTGTTTGAAATAGTGGAATCTCCACCCAACCAATTCTGGGGCAGGCCGAGATAGAATACAGAAGTGCCAGTATCACAATCCAAGAGTTCTGCAGGAGTTTAAGGTAAACATTAATCTCCATCAATGGTGATGGTTAGATTGCTCAATCTATAAGCCATAATTGGTCTAGGAATTGCTGGTGCTAATTTGAAGTGCCTGTGGGGAATCGCCCAATCTCGTGGTGGTTTAGGATCGTCAGATTGGGGAATCCGCACAGTGCACTTGCATTGTACTACAAACGGCCATCACAACAAGGCAGATTTGGGCACGGTCAGTTTATGTGAGGACTCAAAGTCTTTTCGTTAGATGGCCGACATGGTTGACTGCCTTTCATTGATGGCTGAGCTGCGACAACTATAGTGATGCAATCTTTTCAGATGCGCCAGCTAATTAGGATGAACGCCAGCCGTGGGTTTGCCCTGTTCTCAAACAAAGCTGCTTACCCTCAGACGTTTGGCTGAGGGCTGACCCCACGCCCCTCAACATATCTGTCAGTGGGACATGTGCTACCTGCCAGTCCGCAGTTCACCCTACTGTTGTAGGCAGCTCCCGGGCCACTTTCGTTGGGCACAGCCCCATGAGCATTTCAGATATTTCAGGCAGTGTCAGATTTTCCTAGCGGTGTTAAGTTGACAATAGGTGTTACAGGTTGTTGGCCTTACAGATTTTCGCTAGTAATTTTTAAACAAAATGTGGCAAATGGTTGCTTGACTAAATCTTGCAAAGAGGGTTGAAACCACGGACCAGGTTACCAGTTACAATACACCAGAATGGCAAGAAATTATATTCAAAGAGTCACCATTGAATTTTCCAGGGCTACACTTTGTCAAGCAGAATTGGCCGAAGTGAAACCCCTTTTCATCGATATCAAGGTGTGTTGCAAGGACCATTTACCACTCCGTCCAGGCAAACCAAAAAATGTTTTGTATGATTTTGTATGTTACCTACTGCATTTTCAGATACCCCATTTGTCATATGTGACCTCACTGCATTACTAGATGCCCCATGTGTAAAGTAGCTGTATGCTGTTCTCAGTTGCGAGTGTTTAATTTGTTTAGTTTCTTCGGGCAAACTTCCTGGAAGCCCTGGCCAAAAAAATGTGTCAGTTTTGTTCGTCGATCATTTCATCGTCATTTCACCGTGCTCCATTCCTTGCGCGCCACTTAGGAGACGTTGCAGGGCATCGTGCGCAGGGAGACGCGAAAAGGGGTCCAGTATCACGTGCGCATGTCATACCGAGGAATGGCGGGAACCTCAGCTGTGGCACCTTGCGTCGAGATCAGCTGGGCATTGATTGGCCCGTGACTGGTTGGTGGTTTCAATCATCTTTTGTTTTCCCTGCCAATTGTTAACAAATGGTTGGTTGACTCATTTTTTTCATCGGGGTTGAAGCGACCAACCAGGTGATGTCATCCATAGAAACCCATGGGTAAAGGCCACACATATTTGGGAGAAATTTTCAGCCATTCGAGGTAAACTGGGGGTGATTTATACATATCGGCCTTCCATTATTTACATGTGGCTTTTAGGAAACCAGATAGCTGGCTGAAGCCTTTTTCCCTTGCTACGCCATTCAGAATTGGTGGATTACCCACTGTTCGCTTAGATTGCCAGAGGGTAGTTGCCTCGTGACTAGTGAAGACAATTTATATGTATGATTGTGACACTGTAGATTGTCATTATCCATTTGGTACGGTAATACCTATAAATATACATGATTAATGGATGGTCTGCATATTCAAGCCGCAATTGGCTTGCCCAAATGTGTCCACATGTAGCCATCACAAGCAAAATGTCCACAGGCCAAACCTATTTTTGAGATTTCATTTTCAATGCAGGAAGTGTAGTTGCGTCACAGGCAGCATGTGTATCAGTTCCTAGTGGCCAAACATGCCCCAAGGATTCCTCTTTGGATTCCCTTTGCTCATTCAAGGTCAGCGCCAAGTACCAAAAATTCAGAAAAACGACTTTCACCCAGAAATAGCGGGGTCACAAGGCCTTGCATCTTCATTCTCAAAGGTGGTGCGCAGGGGTTTGAGTGACTTCGTGTGCTGACCAACCCATGACTAGTCCAGATTTTCGTTTATTCATGTCTCTTGAAATTTGTTGGTGGTTTCTTGTCGCAGATCTTCACTGCACAATTGTTGGTCATGGCAATGATATTCTCTGCTACGCAAAGATGATTTCTATCTGGTGAAACTAGTTATCATCGCATACGGCTGTGGGTCCCATCATTAACCATCTATATAGTATTCCAAGTCTGGAATTTGGTGAACTTATCCCCTACTATTGGTGACCTGCTTATTATTTTTGCTTCTTATCCAACTATGTGGGTGGTGAACTGCTTGACGCATTTTCAACTATTATTCTTGGTTAACTCATTCTCCACGAAGTTGGATGGTTACCCCTAGAATTGTTTGTAGTTATCCCCAAAAATGAACCACTAACCAGGTATTATTGGTTGGTTCCCCGCTTGACCCATGGCCTCCCACGTCACCTGCCGGGACGCCCGGCCTCGCTGGGCTCGCAGCGAGGTCATCGAGTCCGAGGCAACGAAATGCCTTGACACCGCACTGCTGTTGCGGAGCGAAATTGTTCGCTTGAAAGGCCAAGGCCGAGCCCGCCGTGGTGGACTAACCATCCAAACCAATCCAGCTTGGCCATGGCTTTTCGTAGGGAAAAGCCTGGCGAAATGGCTGGTTAATGATGGCTAGTGGCTCGTAATAAGGGATACCTAACCAACAATCATAGCATATCATAGCCATTAAAGATCAAGGAAACCGCTAAAAGTAACTTTAGGTCACAGCATTTTTGGACAAACCCAGGTATGATTCAAAGCTGATGGCTGATCACAATTAGTCGTGTGGGAAGAACAATTGCTGGGCTAACAATTGGCTCCCAGCTTGATGGAGAGCAAACCGTTGGATGCCCAGCAACAAAAACGGTTCCCAATAGCTTAGAGACATACTCGTATTGTGTGATGGTGATAGTGTGTTTTTGGTGAACCTGCGTTTACGTCCTTGTGTTTCACGCTAGGCAAGCATAGAATCTCAGAACCTATGATGTGGTAACACTATTGCCCACCCAACTTCAAAGCTGGCAATCGTGGACAAGAATCCGCTTGGTTGGGTAGTGGTGGACGAAGGATCGCTCAAAGGAAGTTGGGATGGTTAATGATGGCTGGTAGTGATCATGACGATTAACCAAGTGGTTCATGATGTTTCATAGTGTCTTTGTGCAGCCATTTGAAGTTTCTGCTTGATTCGTATTGGTATGGACTGGACCAGCCAAACCTGCAGATTATTGATTCACAGGGGCTTGGGATGGCCTGGTGGTCCCCCACACGGGCGGGCCCTGGACTTCTCCACAATCCCTGATTTGACTTCTTTTCATCTTCCGCACGAGTTCATTTCATTCGAATTTGCCAGTCCAGCTGAAAGTCAGCATCCCTGGCCTCAAGTTACTTTTTTTGGAGTCATGTGCACCTATCACACGCTTTAGCACGCGGTATTCGGGAGTCTTAAGCCAGCTGATGCCAGCCGTTGGGCAAGAGCCGCAATGATTTCTGTCCAGGCAAAAACCGGAGTAAAGATGAAGCCTGGCGAGGCTTCGCAGAGAGTGGGTGCATTTTCTGGTTCACCTTCGAAGCAGGACCGGCGGGTTTGTCCGAACATTTGATGAAGAGCACTTCGTGACCCCCACCACTGGCTAATAGTAGCACAAGCCAATATGGCACATGCATGTACGTGCTACTGGCTGGTGATATTTACTTACATTGACGTAATTGAAACAAATTAGATGCACATACACCAAGTGGCTTTGGATGATTTGCAAGAAAACCAGCAAGGGCTTTCCATTGGTGAGACCTTCATCCCAAAATGATGATCGATTTTGGTGACGGAAATGGCCAAATCGGGGCTATGTGCACCATTCCCGGGGAACCCCACACGGGCACATGCATGTGCATTTCCATGCACTGAAGCAAGTTGTGCATTGAAGCAAGAGATTGCACTTCAGACCTACCAAAGGGATAGTACAGTTATTCTCACCGGCCATTGTGATACGGTAGGGTCACGTTACGTCAAAACACTTCTGAGTGATTTTGAGGTTCCACTTTTGGGATTTCGGCAAGGCCATGCCATATCATCCATTCCTCTCATTATGAATTTGTTTTAATTATATTCTTTGAAACTCTTTACATGTTCTTCTGTTTGTGATTTTGCCCTTGGGGGCAGAGATTTTCATGGTTTGTATGGCTGGTTGAGTATTACACTCCTGCGATCTAACAATTTGCAATGGAAAAAACCTTTGGGAAAACATCGATGAGTAGTGGATTTCCATTGCTTTGATAGACCACCGAAGGCTATTCCACAGCCACTTGGTCAGGATCCGGTTTCCGAAATGTGACTGAGAAAACGATGGACATTCACACTGCCATGGGCTTCGGGGAGAGGCAAGCAGACAGGGTGGTTTGCCGCCCCAGCATGGGGGGTGGTTTCCCCAGGAAGAGGGAGGACAAGATGTGGGAGAAGGTGGGAGAGGACATTTTTGCTAAATCTAACGCCCCTCACCTGGCAGGCGGGGAAAAAGCATGGATGGTTTGGTTTTGACATAGTCATCCAGCTCCAAGTCTGTAAGGAAGACATCCAACTGCACTTCTACAATAGCTGCTGTTGTGACCGTAGTTTCAACAAGAGAAGTCGCGGGTGCCACTTTAGCAGCCACCATCGCATAAAAGAAAAAGACGGTATGATTTTAAATGAGCGGTAGACCATGCATGACCACGCTGCGACTATGCTTTGTCCAAGTGAGATTAGGTACAAGCGTCCCGACCCACGAGCTTGCGGAAGTATGGCTTCGGTTTTCGTTGAAAAGACATATTGTGTTTGGAATGTTTTTTCTCATGAAGTGCATGTTGATATACCAATTGCAATAGCACATTGTTCGTTCCATGTTGGATTCCTTGATGGTATGCCCCCGCGATCGATGTTTCATCATTCAAGCTGATGGTGTCGCAGCGCTGCCATGCACGCGGCTATGTGCGTAGCTGCAATGTGGATCATGAGATCTCAAACCACTGCCTCACCCTTGACGAGAAACGTTTGATACCATGCTGTTTTGCTTTCCAGGGTGGGCTGCTCGCGTGCATAATGACATTCTATTGACACTATGCATCCACAGGTTTGGGTCATGATGGTAGATGCCTTGGCGCATCCAATCCCATTTATGGATCGCATACATGCTTAAACTAAGTAGTGCTCAACATAATTTGTGAATCTGCATCTTCCAAATCAGTCAGGCATTGTTTCCAAAACACGTGTTTCATGACAACTCGTCTTTTGTTTGTTAGCAGCTTGGGAGCATGCCCAGCCCTTGATGGCAGTGACACGACAGCCATAATCAGCTGCGCCAGGCTTCGCGCAGCCGCGGCTACGGGGAAAAAGGCCACGGGGAAAGCAAAAATCGCGAAAGAACAAGAGAAACAGAAGAAGGAGATGACACTTCGGCAATGTCCAGAGATTTCAGTTGGCTGTTGGTGGATCGTCTGGCGTCTGGGTGGATGTCAGTAGTCATGTTTGTTTTTTGATGTCACCATAGCCTCGCTGAAATGGTTGTTCCAGTTGAGAATGCACCTGTGTTGGCACACTTGGGCGGTAGATGGCTTTGGTCAATGATGCACAGCAATTTGATTTTTTCCAGCATAGCTGGGTTTAGTACAAGCATGTGGTGCTGCAGAGCTTATGCAATAACTGATTTCTCTTCACGACCACGGCTTTGGGTAGCAGCTGGCGGTTGCACCTTTGGTTTCTGAATGTGCGGCCTCACAGCCTGGTGGGACTGAAAAACATCAGGGCCAGGATGGGCTGGAAAAAATGTTTTTGTTTCCAATTCGCAAACCAAATAATCCTTTCTGTTGATATTCTGATATTTTCTGTGTCAGAAGCGGTTCCTCCTTTCAGCATTCAGTCCTAGAGAGAGTATTAGTCCATGCAGGTTACAATGGGGTATCAACTACAGGGAATTTAAGTCCCAGGTGCTGACATTTGAATGTTCTGCCCTCCGCAAAGTTGGTTCATCTTTCAAAATCTTTGATTCATTTTGGACGGAATATCGTCAAAATAGTTGGCAACACCTCTTGAAATCCCAAACTTTTTCAGCAAAGAATCTGTAGCAGTCAGGAACAAAAACTCTCGAAATCCAAGAAATCCTATAGAAAATAGCCAACGAACTGTGAGGCCTGCACCTGAAAAATGCAGAGCACGGACGATGTGTTTGTTGGTCACGGCTCGTAGTGATGACCATGGCCAATGATGGGTGATCATGATTGGCAATTGGGTGAAGCATGGCGAAACCTCCGTTTGAAAATCATAGTGTGCAACTCACATTTCGTAGGGACAAACTAGAAAAAAACCAACCACCAGAGAATGTTTTATATAAGATCGCTAAGGTCGCTCAACATGTTTGCTTGCTGGTTTCACCTTTTTTGGTATTTATAATACCTCTTGGATGCCCAAACCCTCGGATGTCCTGGCAAAAAATACCCGCAACATTGAGAATAAAATCGCCATTCTGGGATCCCTTCTCAATTTGGGGTTTCTCCTCAACGCAACATAGCTGGCACCGAGCGTCAGAGTGGAAACGCATAGGCGTGCAGCACTAGGCAAGTTTCCCCAAACCTTGAGAAATCGACACCCAACAGTCAATGCCACTAGCTGATGGTCAGTCAACAGCGAGCAAAATTAGGGAATTAGCAAACTGTTTTTTGAAGGTCATACGCGCACAGTTTTTTCTTTTTTGATTTGGTGGACGGTGGATGAGCGTTAGCATCACTCATCTCCCCACCGGAAATCTCCGCATTTCGATCCACATTTGCATCGCTGAGGAGAGCAGTGCGGCTGGCCACCGCAGAGGCAAGGTCACAGCTCCCTGGATTGGTAGCTGACATCTTGGAAGCAAGCCGCCCAGTTCCAGTCATGAGACGATTGCCACTTGGGCCTTGCTGGTTGTGGGGTGCTGCTATTGGAGATCGGAACTTGGTCAGCGGACACTGCTGTTCTGAGCATACAACCAGGAACTAACGGAAGCTTCATGGAACTAAACATTTAATCACTTATAGAAGCAGGGGATTTCATGAGCCGTGAATCCGGTGGCGGACAGCTTCGAGGGTTTTGGAGGATGGTTCTTCAATTGCAAAGAATGTTTGAGCCACCTGATGTTTTGGGATGGATAGGCAATTGTCATCATTGTGAGCAGTGGTGCAAACGGATGGTTTGCACATTGATTTTGCATGATTTTGCTCTAACTTTCTTCCGCTGCTTGGTTCACAAATTAGTTTCTTTTTTTGAAAGCCTCTTATATCAAGGCGTGCTATCAAAACATGTTTCAAAGGTTAATGGCAATGGAAGTTCTTGCCAGAAAGTCGTCATTATTGACAATATTCTACTTGGCTGTGAGGCGGGATGAATCATCAATATTGTCAACTATCATCATCAGCAACCATGATGCTCAGACTCATAGTGATGGTATGCTGTGGTGAACCTCATATCCTTTATTTACTTTTTCTGGTTTGTGGAAAGACCTTGATTACTCATGTTTGTTGGGAACCAAGGCTAGAGCTAGTCCCTGTCAGAAATCAGGAATACAACATTTATGTTGTTGAAGCCCGTGACAGGTTTTGAGGTCACTGCTTTTTCAGCAGGCTTAGCAATCCCGGGGAAAAAACATCAGAAATGGACGACCTGCAGAATGATCAGAGGCCACCAAAAGCCATGCATGGTGGCTGATCAGTGCATCAACTGTTCCATTGATCCCACTCAAGATCATTGACATGAAGATAGTCATGGTACACTACCATTTTCTGCCACCAACCCCGGTGACGGCGCTTCCTTTCCACACGATTGGGGTTGTCCAGGTATTCCCAATCCCCGCAAGCTCAGGCGTGGCAAGCAAGCGCCACCATTGCATTTAGCACTGGGCGACAGGACTGGATGCGGGTGGCTGCGGTCGGTGCTGGGTAAATGGCACGTATTAATTGAAATGGAGACTTGAGTGAAAAATGATGGTCCAACAGTAGGCTGCCGATGTTTCCTGGTTTGTTTTTCATTTTCACTGGTTGAAGTTGAACTGTTCCTGAGCAACTCTGGGCATTTGCGATGCTAGGACAATTGTGGGTTTGCTTGCCGTTTATATAGTCAATCCCACTCCACGGTGTTGGAGCTGGCCAGCATCAGTGACCTATATAGAGCATGTTACAGAGGACCTTGACTTTATACGCCTTTATGGGCTATATGTATTGGTCTGCAGACGTTCTTTTCAGGATTCACTATTGTCACTGTTGGTTTGGCTGCTAATTATTGTTTTTTCAATGCGATGTGTTCCTCGCTTGTAAGTACAATCTGCTGGTTTACATCATGTGTTTCGCTCATTTTGCTCTATCTTTTGTGTTTTCTCCTACTGTGCACGTCATTATGTTAATCAATTGTTTTCGCCCCACTGCCGTTGCCATTTTATTTTCACATTTCCATCAGTTATTTAAGCATATTTAAGCGGCCTTTGCTAAACAGCCAATGGCTAAACATTATTTATAGATTGCCTGTGGATCATCTTGCAAGTTTCAGCTGATTTGTCCCACTTATTTCCTTGGAGTACATCAATGTGCATCTAACCTTACTATATTTCTTGATATTCCCAAGGCTGTAAAGAGGTATAAATTTTTGTTTTGGAATCACTAGCCCACCTTTTGAAACGTTGCGCTGACCACTGCAGGATCCATTCTCTCAGCGTACCACCGCCAGCACCACTGGCTCCAGCTGCGCCAGCAGCGGCAGTGCCCGCTGCGCCGACCCCTCAGCGGAAGCGCCCGCGCAGCAGTTGGGTGCAGAAGATGATCGACGGCTTCGCGTGGCAGTGCTAATTTGCAAGATGGAAAGCCATTGGAAAGCCATGTTGAACCATGGTGCTTGGTTTCAACAACATTTGCCTGAAAAGTTTGTAGTGTGAAACATTTGAATGGTTTTCTCCTCAGTAGTAACTGGTAGCTGGGATGGGTTTGAGTATCCATTTTTGGCGTAGAGGAACCCCCTGTTGACGGTCCACACCGTATTTCGCAGTTACCGAGACCTTGGTTTCCAACGGGCGCTGATGGAAGCCACCAGCGGCTTGCACAACTGTAGTTTTTTGAGGTTCATCCGCGCGTGCTTTGCGGCTTCGCCCCGGTTGGAGTTGGCTGTTGGAAGTGTAAATCCGCGTGTCCATCAATGGTTGGGCCTTGGGCGTGAACATCCCCAGATGTTGATCGACAACAATCTAAACTAAGCCCTTCTCTTCACCTGGATCCACACTCATTGAGTATATGGCTGTGGGTCAGAACCCTGTACCCCTGGTTCCCCATCATTAACCATTGGTTTGCCTTATAGTTTTGTTGTTTATTAACCCCCATGAAATTGGTTAGTTAATATTGACCCACAGCCATATGGTTCCTTTTTGTTTTGGGCTTCGGAGGCATGTTTTTCCATGAAATCCGGCAGCAACATCTGGGCGGCCGTTTCACGGCTGGGTGCAAGATCCGGCCGCGGATGAACCTGGCAGTGGAACATCAGGAGATCCAGCTGGGAACAGCGACTGCCAGAGTCCTACCGATGATAGGTGGCCCATGGTGGTTCCATTTACCCAGCAAAATCGGTGGCTTATGGCTGTTGGTGGCTGTTTAATGGTGGCCAATGGTGGCCATTTACCAAAAAAAATGTTTATGGATGTTGATGGCTGTTTATCCATCCGAATCTTCCAGGACAATGAGTGATGAATGGCTGGAAGATGTTCCATTTGCTGGCGTGCATTACCAGATTGAAGGTGTAGCATTTGCAAATTCGTTGCCAAATTTGTGCATGCAGGCAGCTTGGGACGTGTGTCGTTCAAGAGCCTTGCGTCCCGGAGAAAAGTGCGCAAAACTTCTGAAACAAACAGCAGGATTTCACAACGAGCAGATTTGGCAGTACTTGTTTGCACCGATTCCCATTTGGCAATACCTATAGCCAACAATTAGTATTTAGTTTTATGATTTTCACCAACTGCTTTTCAGTGTGGTCAATTTGTCAACTTGGGATGAGCCATGCCACGCCCCAAATCCTTGCACTTCCAAAGGCATAAGAGGGAAAACATCAAAAGCAGGTGGGAACCTGGTCGTATCACTATACATGTTGTAAATGGTCGGTCGGCTGAGTATGTAATGATCGATGCATTGAAGTATGCTTAATCATGGTATTTTATGATTATCCACTGTCACTTCGATCCTTGCTGATACATGTAGCGGCCAAAAGATCTACTCAAAAGACACTCCTCTATCATAAATTCAGCAAACTTGAAGAATGGCCCCCACTACCTTCCCGTTCTTCGATTTTCCTGAGGGGATCTCACAGTTTACGTTTGGATTCTGGACTCGGCGACGCCAACATCTCCTTTGGTGGCTTGTGTGGAGACCCTTCTGCGTGGGCGATGGGTTTTCTCATTCGTGCCGTGCGGCTCAGAGAGAAGTAACATGAAGTAACTAGGGCGGTGTTGCCATGGTATGGCCACAGGCGGAGGCGTCCTGGGGCGTCCCAGACTCCACGCATGTGAAAGGAAGTACTGCTCCCCAGTTTCTTGAGAATGCTGCTGGCATTTGTTGATTCATGGTGGCTGGAGCCTGGTGGACGATCATGGCTAGGACCTTCGTCGACCCAAAGATCTTACCCCCCAACAGACAATGAATCAGGAAAAATAATCAGAAACCTATGCATACCCAGGTGCTCCTACAAACTCAGATGCTTACACGTGCACATTGCATGTGCGTATGCGGGTATGTCATGCGGCATACAAATGATATATATATATATATAAATATATGCTATGTTTATTTCTATCAACCAAGTAGTCGTATCTAGTCATGCGCACGGATATGGATTAACTCATGTGAAGCACATAGTTTATACCCATTCATTTCCTATGCGTCCACCATCAGAACTGAAATGCCTCAGAGTGGTCAAATGTGGAATCCAGGTCTTCCAAGCTGGGTCAGTTGACGCAGCGGCGTCAGGCGAAGGCCCCGAAAGCCTGCCATTGCGTCGCCGGCAAGTGCTGTTGCTGCGACATGGCCAGAGCATGTGGCTTCGGCGCAAAGGGGCATGGCGAAGCCTGTTAAATACCAGCAGCTCTTTGGAGGGCACCGAAAATGGTGGGTTGAACAGTGAACCAAGAAGGTCAAAGTGGTAGGAAGCATGGGAAACCAACCCATGCGTATACTCATAAGTAATTCTTTTAATCCAAAATTTCTGCTGTTGGGGATTGCCCGGGTGGATTTTGTGCCTGTAGATATGCACATCGATGCTCGCTCCATGACGAAATTCATTCCACAAAACTGTTCAGGACTATAAATCCCTGCAGCCAAGCTACAGGCATCCCTGCTGAGGCGAGACTGAAAGTGGGGAGTGATCACCATCCATGATCATCCATGTCCCTTTCCCAAGAAGGTACGAGGAAGAGGTGCCCCAATGAACAAGCCACTTTGCAAATGGCATACGCTGTTGGAATGGTTTTCCCACTTCAGGTTCACTATCAAATAGTTTAGCCACAAATGGACAAAGTAACCCTCAATGGACCCTGAATATCCATGATTTCACTAATCATATGACCATTAGTTGACCATGAATCAACCATTAATAAAATGGCAACGGTCAACCATGGATATTCGGAGGTTTTCATATGGGTTATATGGGGGCTACAAACATTAATCATGGCTAATAGGAGGAAATTAAGCATGAATATCCATGAATTTACCATTACTTTGCCCCATTTGACTCCTCGTGTTGGGTCCTGGGGCCTTCCCCAGGCACAATGCTCAGCCCCTTGGGACCGCTGCCCGCGCTGAAACGCGCGATCCAGAGCTGTCGGAGCTGGGGCAGTGGCAGGCGAAGAGCCACATGGTGAAACGCTGGGAGGGAAGTGGTGGTGGTTATAGGGCTATGGGTCAATATTAATCAACCAACTAACCAATGGTTAATGGTTGATAATAGGGGATGGCAACTAACAACTTTAGGGGATATACCAGCTAAAAATGGCTATGGGTCAAGCAGTTAACCAACCAACTAATGAGGGATTTCCACCAACAATTTCATAGGGAAAACAGTGGTTAATGATAGAGGAAACAGGGGTACGGGGTGAACTGACCCACAGCCATAGATGGTTGTAGTGTGTCATAGTTTCCCTAGGGGATGGTTATAGATGGTTATAGTAGGTTATAGATGGGTTTACTATGAAATATAGTATGGGTAGATGGTTATTGTTGTCTGGTTGGTGGTTTCAATCATATTTTTTCACTAGTGAGTATTAACAAATGATTGGTTGACTAAGATTTTTCATAAGGGTTGAAACCACCAACCAGTTATAGTATGTCATGGTTTCCCTACCAACGTTTACCAGCCCACAATACTAGGGAATATCATGGTCAATCATGGTTGGTTATGGTATGGTTATAGTGTCTAGTTGGTGGTTGATTGATTGATTTTCTTTGGCCCAAGAAATTTAGTCGTGATTGCTTGATTGACTAATCAATCTTGCTTATAGGGGTTGAAACCTCCAACCAGGTATGTTAT
>VSDK01026672.1:1040940-1073248 GCA_009767595.1 Symbiodinium kawagutii
TTTTTTGCGGTTTGGTTGGTTAACTTCAACATGGAGTTTGTCAACACGAACAACCATTCTGTTCTAGGTCAACGATGTGATCAACACTGGGGTGAGCTACAACGGTTTGGTATCAACATCTTTTCTTTTGGATATAATCCACTTAGTGGACGGTATCCAACAACAGTGTTTCAAGTTGACCCGGAAGGAGTCAACATCGAAGTCAACAAGTACAGTGATCAACATGATCAACATTGAAGTTTTCGAATTCAACATGACACAACATGTCTTGCATGATTCAGCCGCCTCCGCAGCGTTTTGGCCAACAACAACGGACGAGGCAACAAGACCGAAGACAACATGGCAGCCAACACTGTCTTCGCCCGACCAGAGTTGGTGAGTGCTCAACATGTGGCATCAGGCAACGCCTGCTACATCACAACGAGCTCTCCAACAGATATGAAGTTGCTGGCAGAGGTCTTCAAAGTGACCAACATGTCAGGAGAGGCCAACTGGGAGGAAACAATCCAGGAGGAGACCAACAAGGGAAAAACCTTCGTCTTCACATGGATGACGGAGGAGATGTACCAACAGAATGTGACAGCGGGTCAACTGACCATGATCCCTGGCAACAGCATGTTGCCAAAATGGTCCCACTGGATCAACACCTTCTCATTCCATGATGCCATGACAACAATGGCGTATCAACTTGGTGGCATCCACACAACGACCAACAACATGCACCAGGCATATGTGGTCATCTGGCGCTTGGATGGCACCAACGCCCTCTATGCAGCCAACAGGAAGATCCTCAACATCTTCAACCGTGCAGACTGCTGCTCACAACTCCAAGTGCTGGGCAACTACCAACTGTCAGACAGGGAGCTGACAGGCCAACAGCACCTGCGCCTCAACGGGGCAATCCACCAGGTGTTCAACATCTACTCCTGGGCAACAGGTTTCGGTTGGACCTATAACCTGGTCATCAACTTGAATGACTTCCTGGCAGCAGAGGCAACAGAGGTCGAAGGAGGAGCTCCAACACCAACATGGATGCAGTGGCCGGTTCGACAAATCGTCGAACATGGCGGCAGCAATTTGTACATGGAGTTCCCCAACAAGGAACAACTGATGAGCTACGTTCATCGCCACAACGTGATGATCCAACGGAATGAATGCACAACAGATTGTGTGAAAGGATCCTCAACTTTTGCAGCAAGACTGCAACAACGCATGTTGGAAGCCAACATCAAAATGTTGATGGATCAACAGATGGAGGTCGATGTCCCAGCAGAGGACACAACGCCACCAGACTCAGCAGCAACAGAACCACCAATGGGTTCAACAGCTGCAACGCTGGTTCGACCAACATCTTCACAGGCAGCACCATGAAGGACAACAACGGCCAGATCAACACGTGATTTTTCAACGTGGTTAATTCAAAATCCCCAACAGGTGCGGTAGCCAACACCTTAAACAAGCCCAACTGGCAATTGGGGTATGCAACAAGTAAGATTTCAACATTTGTACAGTTCTCTTTTCAACATGTAAATGGATCAACATCGAGTTCAACATGTTTGTCAACTGTTTGTGGAGGTTGAAAGGTTCAACAACTTTCAACATCCAAGAGGGGGTGTTAAGAGACAACATGTTTCTTATCACCAACATGTACATGCCATATACCAACATGGCCTTCGGCTCAACATAGGCCTTGAGCCGTGCCCAACAGCACATCGCAACGTGCGCTGATACAAAAGGTGCTCAACAAGTCGACACCCCAACACCTGGATCCAACCAGGATTTCACAGGTTGGCGCGTGTGGTTTTCAGCAGTTGGTTTGTGACATTTGTTGGTGAGTTAGTTGGTGAATGATGGATGGTATTGATGGGGTAATGCTTGTTGATCATGGCCAATGGCCTGTGTTACTAGCTTGGGGCCCATGGAAGGTAAGTGCCGATGCCGCCAGATGATGATGATGATGATGATGATGATGATAATGATGATGATGATGCAGACCATGGAGCCAATAAGGACAGGATCTATATATTTGGTTGTTTCTCAAAATAGGGGTGCCCCCAAATCATCCACTAATAGTCATTTATAGTAATAAACCAACCATTTTTTGGGTCCCCTATTTTGGGAAACACCCATATATTTGTCAAATCGAGTTTCCCCGGAAGCAGGCGGCCACCATTGTGAAAGCAAACAGCCTGCACGTCGTGCCAGGTGCGGGTCATCGACATCCGGAATCACAAGCACTTGGCGAGCCTCATCGGTCACAAGGACTGGGCCCACCTCACCCCACGGCTCCTCTGGGCCCCCGGTGCTGCTGGCCCCCGGTCGATTCAGTGCTGCATCACGTGGAGTTGTGTCAGACTGTAGGGGTGAGTTCGTTCACCTCCCAGGGCCATTTGCCCATTTAGAACCCCAATGGCACAGCCAGGATTAAACCCATTCTTTGATTCAAATAACCAATGAGGCTTATATAACTTATGACCATTAAGGTTACCATATTGGTTGCCTTCATTTAGGACCCCAATTCTTTTGGTCAAATGGCCCTGTGGAAGTAACTCCATGGATATTGTTGAGTATGGTTGGTTCTTTTTGCGAGTTACCGACCATCGACCATCATGATCGCCGGTTCTGAACCATCACTGTTCCCACTGGAATTGCGAATCAACAATCGCCACCAAGCGCTCGCAGCCATCAGGTCCATCCATCGACCAGTACTAAAGCATTACAAACCATGAGTTTACCATCAATTCACCAAGAATTAGTCATAACGAACCAAAAAGAAGCCTCATAAACCCCGATGTAGCAACCATGGTTCACCAAGCATTATTTACTAACCATTAGACCAGCAAAAGCCATGGCGCTTTCCCACGGCCACGGCTTAGGAGGCTGTCACTTTCGCAGCGGCCGAGAATCAGCATGCACTGACGTTCAGCTGTGATCGGCTGATGCTGTGGCACCTTGGATGCCGTGACTGCACTGGAACTCTGCCAGCTGTTGGTTTGGCTTTGGCAGCTGGCAAACTTTCTGACCAATAAAGGTGCTAACTGAACCAAGCTAACTTAACACTGGAACCAATCACCCTGACCAATCAGTCTCTAACCAATACAGGTGCTAACTTACGCGATTGTCAGCTTAGACTACGCTTAGTAAAGCTGGTCAATCACCCTATTGCTAACTTAACACTGGATCCAGCAACTGTTGGGATAGCCTATGACTTGGTGCCCGAGATAGGCACCACTCGGGGACGGTCGTGAACCATGCAATGCCATGGATCCGTTGGTGTCCCCAAATGGCTGACTAGGTGAGGGAATAGCTTTTCCAGCTGCTCGCACCAAGAACCAGCTAGTTCTGAACACCAGCCATAGTCGACTGGGCTAGCTTTGGCCACTTCCAAACTAGTGCTAGGTTTTGCAGATTTCCTCGCCGTAGTGAGCAACCCTTGATTTCCAATTTACTATTTCATACTATTTCTACACGCATCATCAATATAATCATTACTCATCGTTTGACCCTATCAATCACAAGCTCATGAACCACATCGTGAATCATGAGCCACATCATTGATCATATCATCAAACCTCATCATTTCATCACATGTTCCATATATCATTAACCTAGCTTTTTGTCATGAACCAGCTCATGAACCCCATCATTTCATCACATTTCATCATTAAGCCGCATCATTCACCAGAATTCTCACATTAGCCTCGCAGTTTCCAAAGATTTCATGTCATGAACCCCCATCATGTCACCAGATTTCATTATTGAACCCCATCATTTTATTTTTAGGATATGACTTGTTAAATGTAACCCTACCATTAATCATATCATTCATATTAATGATATTGATTAATTAATTTCTGATGATATTTGGTTGGATTGGAACCAGTTAAATGTGACCATTTTATTAATCACATCAGTCACTCGATCAAAGTCAACATGATATTATTAACCATTATTCACGATTGGAACCAATTAATTGATATCAATCATTATTCACGAGTCCATAAATTTTTTACCATATTACCCTTTGGTAGACTAACATGGCCATGGAAAATCCGCCGCAAATGGATGATTTCCCAGAGTTTTCCTCACAAAATGGTGGGTTTTCCATTGCCATGTTAGTTGACCAAAGGGGAAATCATTGATAGTCACATCAATGAAACTAATTAAATGAAACTAATTACCATGATCACTCATATCCATTGCCATGATCAGTCATCTCAATGAAACTAATTAACATTAATTAACCACCATTGATTCACCCTAGAAAATCCTGTACTATTAACCCCTACTATTACCCATTGTAATCCCCAATGCACCATTGATTTGTCACGTACCGTTCTCCCGTTGTCTTCTCCAAAGGCAGATCTCCGACTGGAGCCTCTTGCGCCGCGTGGCGGAGCCGGGCGCACAGGACCTGGTGGCGGCGCACCTGCGGCCTCAGCAGGCCGAGCCTGCGCCCTTGGGGATGAGGAGCACCGCTTGGGGGTTGGAGGAAGGGCATGTTTATGGCAGTTTGGTGGGTTTATAGGGGATAATCAGCGAGGTTTATAGGAGTTAAAGTCGGTTATAGTGGCTTTAACTCGGGGATTCTGAAGTGGATTATGCTGGATTTCAGTGGTATAGTGATTATAGTGATTTTTGCCGGATTTCAGTGGTTGATTTTTACTGGCTGGTGGTTTGTTATTTTCCCGTGTAAATGTTAACAACATTTAACACATGATTAGTTGACTCATATCTTTCACGGGGGTGGAAACTAGCAACCAGATTGGTTAATACTAGGGGAAGTTTGGAGCTACTAGGGTATATGGTGGGTTGGCTTGGGGATCATGCTGGTGTGTCACAAGATGACTCGGGGATTATGATGGTTACTAGTGATGATTAACCACTTGGGGTGGTTAACCAGCGTCAGCCTGAGGAACCATCAGGTTTAATGGAGTTCAGCGGCTTGATTATAGTGGTTGGTTAGTAGTAGGGGAAGCTTGGAGTTACTAGGGGGTTCTGGTGGGTTTGCTTGGGGAGTATGGTTAATAAACTGGATGATGGCGGTTTAAGGATGGTGAGGGTTCAGCAGATGAGGATGGGTGATCATGGGTATTTTTTTTGGTTTAGAGGATGGTTGGGCATGTTTTTCATGATGTTTTTTTGGTGGTGATGGGTCAGCTAGTGAGCTTGCTGGCTGGCGGAAGTGGATGATTACTTCCCTGGTCGATTGAAAAGCTGATTAGCTAGCTGATAGTTCCTAATAATGGTCAATAAGCTAGTATAGTTAATGAGATGGTAATGCATGGTTCATTAGCTTGATTTGCTGGCTAGTCATGCTACTTAGCTAGTCAAATCAGAGCTCAAAAGCTGGTTGATCGATGGGTAACCCGGTCATGATGCTTCATGGTGGTTATCCATGCTCAATTATTGGTTTATATTGTGGTTTCCAAGGCGCCATAGGCTTGTTCGAGGGTTGAGATTGATCATGGCTGATGATTCGAGAGGTTACCCTTTGGTACTTCAGCGGGCTACTTGTCTTGATTAGCAATGATTGAGCAGTGATCATTCACTAGTGATCAAACCTGACCCTGCTTCTTCTTTAGTGATGATTTGATCCAAAGAAAGAATATCCCCTGGAACCTAAATTGTCATCCCTCATGTTTAAACATCATAAACAAACATCATCAGTGCTAGTAATTAAACACTGCTTAAAACTCATGTTTAACCATCATTAACCATCATTATTAATCACTAGTCATCACCAATCATCACCATCAGTGAGGAACCATCACTAACCATCACCAAACCATCATTAACCATCATTCTTCATCACTAAACCATCACCAAACCATCACCCAACCATCACCCATCATCAGCAAATCATCACTAAATCCATCACCACCCAATCACTCATCACCACTAAACCATCACCAACCATCACCAACCATCACCAACCATCACCAACCATCACCAACCATCACCAACCATCCGCCAGTGATTCACCACTCACCCATGACATCACCACGGGTCTCAGCTCGTAGGTCGGGGCCCTGCACCGCGACGGCGCTTCGGGTCGCCTCACCTGGTCCCTGTGGAGCCTCGGTGACGCTCCGCAGCTGGCGGCCGACGGCCACGTGCCACGGGTGGATGGCGTTCCCGTGGCCCGGCGCAGAGAGTTTGTCAGCGCCAGAAGGTGTGGTCATTCTATGGGTGTCATTAACCTGCCACTAATAGCTGGTTATAATGGTTAATAATGAGGGATAACTGGTATATATCAGCCATTAATGGCTACCCAGGAATAATAAATCACAACGGATTTCTAGGGGTTTGTAAGGGCTAGTGCACCCACCTTGCAGGGCTTGTTACTTACTGCTACCCAGGATGAAGCGAGCCACCCCTGGTTGAGATCATAGGGGGTATCCCCCCTAAAAGCCGACTGGTTTGCCATTCAAATGGGAACCCCCCTAGTTAATCAACCAGGGGTTTAGCTTCATCCTGGGTAGCCATTACAATGGTTGAAACGATAGATGGCCATGGGTCAATATTAAGCAACCAACAATAGGGGATAATATCCAACAATACTAGGGAAAACAATGGTTAATGATGTGGAACCAGGGGTACAGGGTTTTGACCCACAGCAATATGTTATCAAATGGTTTGGCTAAGGGGATTATAATCGATAACAATCGGAGGTTTTATCGGGAATTATAGCGGTTAATAATAGGAGATTATCCTTGTTTTCTAGGGGGTTATCAGGTTTTTTTAGGGATTATAATGGCTTTATGGGGGATCATGATGGTAGGGGATTACAATAATGGTGAAACAACCACTATATTGTTATATGTTATTATGTTTTTTAGGGGATTGTGATGGTTAATAATAGGAGATTAAAAAAAGGACACCAAGAAATGGGTGGTTATGTATATGGGGGTTTCTTAAAGTGAGGCATTAATATAGGGATTACTGATGGTTAATGACCGGGGATAGTGACCAACAATCATGCTTATTATATATGGTTTTATTCGGGATTGTAATGGTTAACAAAAGGATATAAAAAACACCAAGGCATATGTGGTCATTCTGTGTTATTATACGGTTGTGCAACCAATGGCCAATGGTTTATAATCAATGCTATTTTGTGGTTGTATAACCAATGATCAATGGTTTGTCCTCAATGTTTAAAGTTGTAGAGCCAGGGTAGTAATTAGCCATTGCTGGTGGTTTCTCAAAGTACCATGGTTAGCCAATGGTTAATGGTTAATAGTGGATAATGAGCAACAATAGTGGGGGATATACCGACTATAGAATTGGGGGTTTCTCAACAGCTGGGGGGGCGCAAAAAATTGCCTGTTCATTAGCAATAATGATTGCTATTGGATGATGGTTATGGGGTACCCCTATTCTGAGAAGCACCTGTTATTATTGCAATTTTTGTGCTTGTGATTTTGAGAAGGCAGATTTTCAGAGGAAAGCAATCATGCTGTGAGACGTGCTGAAGTCATTCACCATCGGAAGTTTGGCTAAGCGATGTGTTGTTCACGAGTTTGTGGGCCAGGTCTGCTGTCTTTGGACTAAAGGGCGAGAGAAAGTTGGCAGGTTGTGAATGTCTCATGGAACATGGGGTGATCAAGAGCAGTCTCAGTCAATTGATGCCTGGCGAGGGTTGATCCATTAAAAACTAGAGATGTTGGTTTTCGCATGTTGGGATGGGTCAATGTTCGCGAAGCAAGACATGGGCAGGTCTTTGTTGTTTCTTTGTTATGTTTTCCTGCCGCTACCCTTGGAGTAGTATTTCCTAGCGAGGTTGGCTCTGCCATCAGGCGGGGGCTAATCAAAGACTTGCAGAGCGCAGTCTGCAGGCTTGACCACATGGGTAGGTGAGCATCCCAACAGTTGGACTAGTTTGATCCCTTCTGCGATGTTCACTAGGGCACTGGGGTTTTGACCCACAGCCATGTTTTCACCGTGGTTTCACTACATGGCAGTGGGTCAGTTCACCCTGTACCCCTGGTTCCCCTATCATTAACCATTATTTTCCCTATGGTTTTGCTGGTCATTATCCCGCATGATTGGTTGGTTAACTGCTTGACCCATAGCCATATTTTCACCATGGTTTCCTTACTTTTTGCAACAAGGTGATCGGACACAACAAGATCTGCCCTGCCGAGGTCATGTGCCTCACCCAGTTGGCCTGTGGCGATGGTTTCGCCCCTTGGATGTGGATGGTAGCGACCATCATCAACGGCTATACCTACTTGGGATGTGCAACGGGGGTCATAATTGGGATAACCATCATGGGAAGTAGCACTGTCAGGTGGGTTATCATGGATCAGCATGGCAAATAGCACTGCAAGGTCTAGCCTTTTTTTTCTCCATCCTATGACATGCTTAGTAACCACGTACGCGAGGAGTGGGGATGCACTTCCAAGTAGGGGTATCACGAGCAATGCCTGCATGATCAGAGACTAGATCAGGCCAGCAGACCATCAGCTACAATTCAAGCATTGCTGCTCAAACATTCATGAGTTGTATGCAGTTTACATTGCAACACCAACATAAACCCATCGTCGACCACGATCATTCAATGATTTTTCCCCAAATAGCGAAGCTATTGGGGTTCTTGCTTCAAGTACCGGACGAAGCGACGTCAACATGCTTCGGGTGGGCGCCGCTGCTGTTTTGGGTGCCGCCTGCTGTTGATAAGCCCAAGATTTGTTGGAGCGTCAAAGCAGTAGCATTTCCTTATCGTTTTTTTGGGCCTATGCTGGCATAATTTGGTGCTTTAGCCATCAGTAAGCATCAACATTTATGTAAATTTGTTCGGTGTTGGTCATTCTCCCACGTGGGCATCGATGGAATTTTTGATGGATTCACCAATGGGATACAGCAGGTGCTGCAGTAGCCACCGCGGCCTTTGCAACCACTACAGCTTCTATGATTCATTCTGGGTAATTATCCTCCTTTCGGTGGTGGCCATCCAGTGCCCAGCTTAGGGTAACCAACCAGGAGTGGATCCCACTTTGGCACTACCTATTGAGAGATCTTGTCAACCGGTCGAACCTCATCCCACTGGTCTATTATGTGTGGGCGATTTTTATCATTGGCCACTGGTAAGCATCACCGGTCGCATCAGCAGTCGTATCACCAGTGATCAAAGCTTCCTAGAGTCCTAAAGTAAATAAACAGATTGCGTAATGAATGGTCAGTAGTGACCTGACACATTCAAACCATTGGGATGGTCCGATATTGTACTCCAGGATCACTGACTGGGATGGGTGTTGAGGTGAGTGTGGTGGTCCGCAAGAAGAAGTCCAAGGTGCACGAAGTACTGCTGTGGAAGGCGCTTTGTTCCCCGTGGGCTGCTGCCATGATCCCAGCTGTTGTATCGTTGGCGCGTGGAAGGACAGCCAGATGTGCGTTTTCATCATGTGGATTCATGTGGCGGTTTCTCAAAATCGGGAACCCCCAGAATGCATGGCTTATTACTACAAATGACTAAGAGTGGATCATTTGGATGTACCCCTATGACTTGAGAAACACCCATGTCCTTGGAAGAACTGCCCTACAAGGAATCCGTTCCTCGGCTGCCGATGGCCCAGGGGTGTAGGGATTCGCCTGCTAGGTTCATAACGTCGTATGATTGTGAGGTTGATGGGAATCCTTGCAAAAGAAATGCTTGGACAAAAAATGCATTTTTTAACTGTGCGCTCAACTATGTTTGATCCGAATCTTGGCAACAGATATGTTTAGCAGACAGGTAAAATCACCATCTTTTGTGGGTAACCCCAGGGTTCCGGCATCTTTCAACGTTGGATCGTTGCCAGGTCGATCTATCAGAGGGCAACCCTTGGGCGGCTGGGGCTGCAGCAATCAATCTTGCTGCGGAGTTTTGCCCTTGTACTCCCTTTCTTGATGCTTCGCCCTAGTAAAGTCCATACCTTTCACTAAAAAACAACCCATGTTTGACCAGTTCATCGCCAGCTATAGTCATGATGCGCTTGGATCCGGTTGGTGCTTTTTTTTCCTAAGCAGCTACTTATTATAATTACATGATAATAGTTTACCAATAAAAGGCTTCCTCACCCTGAACCATACTACTTACAATTACTTCATTACCAATGAGTCTGAACTTACAGAGTGGTATCTTTGAGACTTTGTTGGTGGTTCTAAGCATTTTTGGGCATTTTCCCGCTAGTAATCATTGACAAATGGTTGGTGGACTAATATTTTTCATAAGGGTGGTTCAACCACCAACCAGTGATACGCTTGGGTGCGATTGATGGCCGCGGGTAGGTGCCCGGTGCCTCCTATGGCTGCAGCGTCACTGCGGGCGCCCCCTGGCGCCTGCGGATGCCGGCGCCGGTGCAGCAGATGTTGGCGCAGCAGCGGTGGCTCTTCCTGCTGTGTGGCAGCCAGGTGTTGCGTGTAGAGGTGGCCACCCGCCAGGTGCAGCATGTGGAGTGGCAACTCAGCATGCAGATGGTGGAGGTGGTGGGGATGGGGATGGTTGAGGATGGGGATGGTTGGATGGTTGGATGGGGATGGGGATGGGGTGGATGGTGGGGACGGTGGGGCTGTGGCATTTGGCACTTTGGAGATGTTTGGCGTGTTTCGCAGTTGGAGGAGAGAAGCATTTCTTTATAGCAGAATGATGCCGAAAACAGGATTCCCATTTTTTGGAGGGGACCCAAAAAGAAGGTCCTTTTGTGTTTTACCACATCCAACCACCACCAACCACCAACCACATCCAAGCACATCGGAGCCCCATCAAATCTAAGGCCAGGACTCTCTTGTTTGGACGTATCTCCATCTGGCCTAGCAGTTGGCCTAGTTGGAGCTCAGAGTCTTGGAAGCAGCGCTGGAGGAACCTTGGTCGCTGGTGATGGTACCATGGCTGGTGATGGTAAGAGCGCTTAGTAAAAACATGGCGGTGAGCTGTTCCGCGATGATGATTAATATGAACAACAAGGTTTAAAGATCAAAATATGCTTGAGCATGCTTAAAACCCATATGGCTATCAGTGGTGAATGTTTTCGGGGATGATTGTTTGATTGGTTCCTATTTTTCAGAGGGATGGTTCAACCACCAAACAGATTTTCCTTATGTTTCTTTGGTAGCCCAAACGGCGACAGTTCAGCTAGTGTTGCTTGTGATCGTCACGATTGGCAATTTTTCATCCACACTTTTTCGCTTTCATGGCGACCTGAATAAGCCTTACTAATGATCATCATTAAGGACATGCCCCATTATTTCGCAGCATCGGTATGGATCATTGACGTGCTGGTTCAACCATTCTTAGCCTTCATGGACCGCTCACCATTCCTAACCAGATAATTCACCAATATTGTTTCGTAACGATTCTCAACATGTTGCCTTTTTTCCATAAGACCGATCATCAGCCAAAATGACTTACCAACCAGCACTCTTAAACATCATCGTCCATGATATCCGTAGCTATCATTGGGCTCTACTATTTTACAAATTAACCATACAGAACAATCATCCACCAGCTTCTGTCCAATAAGCATATTTCTAATCACTGTTTATTGTCAGCCGCCATGGGGCATTTTTTAACGTTAGCAAACAAAGGCCGAGGCTCACATCAGCTATTTGTACCCTTAGCATCCCTGAGAATCCATCACTGGCATCCAACATCATCAAGCACAAAAGTGGGGACTTGTATTCATTCTATGCGCTTCCAAGGATTCTAGCTTTGACTTGCCAATTTTTTCATGATATTTTTGAGCTTGCGGTCTATGGGCTGCGGCGCTGTAAGCAACAGGAGAATGAAGAAAAATAAGAAAGGAGAAAACATAAAAGCGAGAAAGAGAAAGAAGAGAAGGAAGAGCGCCTCCGAGGGAGAATCGAACTCCTGCTTGTCCCCAAGCCCCTTGGACTGAAGCCAAGTCCCGACACCAGTCGGACTCACGGAGGCTTTGATGAGAAAATGCCAATGACTTCATTATGTGAAACATCGGTCACCAATCACACCATCCACCCATCAACCGCTCATCAATGGCAGGGCCACATCAACCATCATCGGCCAATCACCAAGCCACATCATTGCAGCCAGGATAACCATTGCTCGGCCACCGTCATCTTATGGCCTGAGGTAATCCATGATCAGCGTCCCTAGATGATTTTACTGGATTGATGACTTATTACCGTTATAGTAATTTATAATAACCATTGCCTGATCAAAACCGCAGTAACCACTATGCATTAAAATTTGATCATAGTCGCCGATCCCTAGCTTTTTCACCGTTCATTCCCCAATCATCACTTACCCCCCGCCCATCAACCGTTGCTGTACCACTTGGTCAACCACCATCATTTCCCGCTCATCAAGCAGTCATCGCTCTGAGGATGGAGTTCTCGGTGAAACACCTGGCAGCGCGTCCTAGGGATGCCGTACCGAGACGGGCACGCAGTGCCAGTGGACGCGGACGCAGTCGCTGCAGGTGGATCAAAAGACATGGTTCAGCAACCTAAGCAGCTCACTGATGTTTAAGTCATGGTCAATCACGGCAAACTCATGACTGATTCATGGTTAACATTCTGATTCAGGATATGGTTGATGACATGATTTGCTGCTATTGATGCTGATTCAGATGGTTTAATGGCACCGGCTACTTAGTGAATGACACGGTCTATCAGTTTATGCTGATTGATGATTGGCTTCATGAGTTCCGTATGAATACAGTACTGGCTAGAGCGAGCAAACTGCAGTTTCTCCTACTCACAACTAGATATTGGTTATTAGTTTTATATTTGCACTTGTTCATGTACTGGTTACAAGCGCCAGTCGCCATACCATCATTAACCCGATTAACCATTACTTTCTGCAAGCATCACTGACCTGAGAATACGATACTTCTACAACGACTTTGATCCTCCGAATTCCCTGGTTGCTGGGCTTGCCTTCAGGCCAGCGCCGGGAACTGAAAGCGCATCGCTGAAAACCCAGCTGTGCCAAACTACAGCTGACAAGGCGAGCTCTGCAACGGTGTCAGGTGTGCTTAAGATATGCCATAAACCACCAGGGTTAACGATGGTTGACTATGATTCACTATGGTTTACTATGGTTACCTATGGCTACCTATTGTTACAGTACCCATGGCTACCTATGGTTATTGTATGGTTAATCAACCATAGGCCATAGTCAATAGATGATGATAAATAGTGACAAGTGGTTACCTATGCTTATCTATCCTCAGTGATAAGTATAATTACCATGAGCCAACTGTATGGTATACAGATGCTGCTAATATGAACGAAGTTAAACTAAGAACTATTGACTAGCAAAGCTTCGAATTAGTAAATGCTACCAATATGTAATAATTGAACCACAGTCAGCAGTGATAACTGCAATTGTAAATTGTTGCTTGAACAAACGGCCCAGGAAAAAAATTGAGTTGGTTTATACACCAGTTAATTGTGTAGCTAGTTTGAAATGCTGGGGATCGTATGTAGCTACAGAGTGTTACCTCCTAGTGTTGATTTGGCCGCTAGAATAAGCCAATTAACTGACGTGATATGTCGCGATATCTGCCATACCTGCTTCTTACCGTAGTTAAAGTTACAAGCTAATTACGTTGATTGACTAGGGGGCCCCACCTTGTATGTGATAAGGGCACCGGGTTCGTAAACCATGTTTGGACACGTGCTCATGATACATGTTGGCAACTGTACCGGCTGCAGCACGGCTTTGCCCTTTGTTTGATCGCGGCTGCTTGCAAGTGATTGGACACAGTGCTGTGGGACACCTGCTGCAACTTATCAAATGCATTCCTAATTCTCGTGCTTCCTAACATTTCCGAAGTGTAGTGAAATTGGCTGTGTCGGAACATGTTTTTGAAGTCACCTAACTGGTGTTTCCAAAAAACTGGACAGCAACCAAAGGAGTGTTTGATTCCCAACTAGCCATTGCCATCACCATCATCATCAACAACAATTTTTAATCCCTATTAACGCATCAAACAATCAAACATAACAATGAAAAAACACCATCACTCAAAGAACCAGCAAAACAACCATCAAAAATAACCATCATGACAAACTTAAGCATTCTAACTAATAACCATCATGACAAGCTTAATTAATCATTTCTAAGTGAAGTCCTATGATCATCTTGAATCAACTATTAGATTAGATTACCAAGTCCCACGATAATTTAACCACAATAAATTCCCATAATCTATTGGTGACTATTAGTCCCATAACCTTAGCTTACTATGATCAAAATAACCATCCACCTAAGGTTGACAAATATAAACTAGTCACTTTAGTGTCTATTACATGGCAGTGGGTCAAAACCTCGTACCCCTGGTTCCCCTATCACTAAGCATTGTTTTCCCTATAGTTTGTTGGTTATTACCCCCCATTAGTTGGTTGATTAATATTGACCCATAGCCACATGACAAATAATTTATAAGTTACTTAAGTGTCTATTCATAGTCTATTACATGACAAAATATATTACTTACTATGATCTAATCTATTGGTGACTATTAGTCCCATAACCTTAGCTTACCATGATCAAAATAACCATCATGACAAACTAATTTCTAAGTCACCCACCTCACTGTCGCTTCCTGCTGCGCAGACGTCGCAGTTGTCGCAGTTCCTGCAGCGATTCGGGGGCTTTGGCCGCGGCCAACGACCGCAGTGCTGGCAGCAGCTCCTGGAGCTGCGGGGGGGGGTGGACGCTCGGCACTGCCAGTTAAATGATCGTTAATGACGAACTCATTGGTTGTTTTTTTAGGTGAGGATTCATTGATGGTGAATAATGGCTAATTTAGGGCTAATCGGCGCTTGATCATGGTGGATCACAGTGAATGACTGGCTGATTATGGTAAAACGTGTAATGGATGATGTAAAAATTAGTACTGATCACTTTGAGTACTGGCCATCCATGAGTGGCTAATGATGCTTCGTGGGTGCATGGATGGCCAGTACCCAAAGTGGAATCAGCTGAAGATCCTGCTGGCCTAGCATGGGTCGATTGTTCAGTGATCAGTGGGTCAAAACCCACTCGAGGTCCATTAGAACACGTTGGAAGAGTTTGTATGTCATTGACTAGTTTCCTTAGTGTGCGGGTGACAAAGGATGGGGAACCCACTGTTGAAAACAGCGGAAGAAAACTTAGCTTCTCAACCAGTTCAAAAACCCATTGGCCGAACTGGCCCTTGATTTTTTTTTAATTATCATGGTTGACTCTTAATGTCGACCATTGATCATGGCTTTGAACCAATCTTTATCTACCATTGTCATGTGAAGCCCCAATTTTTACTATACCATTATGAATTTGCCATCATTATAACGCCATGATATATCTACAGTACATTATAACCTTTTTTAAAATTCAGAAATTGAGCATCATCAAACCTGGTCGACCACATGTACCACCTTTTTATATATATATATATTTATGTATATATGTAGAACCACTAATTATTCATGCGCCAATTGTATCTACCGTTACCCTCATTAAAGTCACAAATTATCAACTAGCTCATCAAACCTCATCAAGCCGTGCTTATTGACCACCCACGGCAGGATGGCCCACCATTCCCGGGGCCACGCGCAGTCTTGTTTTCTCAGGAAAGCTGTGAAGCTGCACCAATTGAAGCGAGGCAGGAAGGAGAGGGAGGACCTGAAGTATGAAGGTCAGGCATGGCTGGTAGGTTTTAATGGTTTTAAAGTATGAAGGTCAGGCGTGGTTAATCATGGTTTAGTAAATGTTGATAATGGTCAATAACGATTAATAATGCTAAAGAATGGTTTCATTGTTACTAGTGGCTTATACTGTAGTGGTTAATCGTGGTTCATGATGGCTACCAGTGATGAAACTGTTGTGTGATGCTGTGCGTAGCGATGCGTGATGGTCATAAATGATGTTGATGATGCTTAATATTGCTTGAGAATGGTCAATAATGACTTTACAATACAGATATATGAAAATTGGATGGCGATGGAAACAGAGAGAGAGAGAGAGAAAGAGGGAGAGATAGATAAACTTTTTATAGATGTGCATCTATATGCATATATATGAATATATTGATAGATGTTTACATATGAACATTTGTTGCGCACATGTTTTGATAGAAGGTCAGACCAGTCGAGAATTCATGATTTTCACCACAATCTGAAGTACTTTGCCGACAAGACTCAGAAGTTGCGAAGCATTTGAAAGACCTTGGGCTGGGTGTATTGCTCTAGTTGGATGATAATCCCACTTAGTAACAGGTTAGTAGCCGTGGTGAGTAACCGATTTCTCCATGATGTAAGCCCCTGAGGCTTTTTACTAACCCCGATTACTTACTAGTTAGTAAGCGGGATGATCATCCAAGTAGCATGTTTACGCTGTGAATCTTGGGGCTGAAGTGACTCGTCGCTGACCCAAAGGCAAAGTCCCCGGCAGCGCCGCAATGTGCTGGTGCAAAGACTCACCAGCTTGCGCCCAGAATTCCAGAATGTCCCTGGTACGGCCTGCGTGTCAACGTGGAACCAAACTGGTGGGCGGTTGACAAATGGTTGGTTTGGTTGTTTACGAATTGGCTGGTTCTATGGTGATCATATTTCATTCAATTGACCAGTTTAAATGGATGGTTATTGACAATTTGGTATGTTGAATTTTCCAAGGTGATTATTGACAAATGGTTGGTTGATTTCTAGTTTTGGAGAGGTAGTTCAACCACCAGCCATATAACAAGAGTGTTTAATAGCATGATTAATCACATTCGATCATGGTCAATATAATGATTACTATTCGATCATTGTTCAGAGCTATACCTATAGTGTTGACTTCGATGGTTGCTATCAGTGGTTCACCACTAAGAATTGTAATGGGGAGCCATTTTTCGACACCGGGCAGCCCCTAAAACATTTCAGTTCACCTTTGGTTGGTCAACCAGGCATCATCATCCCTTTAGAATAATTTCAAGTCATGGTGTTTTTTCAAACATGAGCATCGACGTACTCATGTATCTTGATGGTTGGCATCACTGAGAGTCATGCTTAGATCAGGAGTTAGATTCCATGTTGCTACCATCATTAGCCATTGCATTCCCTACACAATTGATGGCTGGTCTCGACCCATGCCATAGCCATATGCTAGTTGGTGGTTGGTTGGTGGTTGCAAACATTTCTTCCCTAGCATTAGCAAGTGATTTGTTGGTTGACAAGCATATTTTCATAGGGGTCAAAAACCCCTAACCATTATCAGTGCTTGTTGTTTGGGCCAACAGCTCGCCCCCTTAGCTGAACCTCCGGGAAGGCGATGGAGAGAGTGCTTATGACCTAGAAAGTGGGCCCCCAACCACTTAGTTTAGTTGGCTTAAAACTAGTTTAACTAGGGTCAACTAACAGTTATAGATAGTTATAGGGGGTTAAAAACCAACTTATAACTACTGGGGGGCCCACTTTGTAGCTGGTAAGTAACCATTGTTTGAAACTACCCTTCACATTAACCATGGTAAGTAACCTTTATTTCTATATTAACCTTTATTTTCATATTGACCATTATGTTAATATTAATCATTGAACCTTTATCATAGAAACATATCAGGTTAACTATTATATTAATAGATATTAACCATTATATTGATACCCTTGACTGATATATTGACCTTTATTTAATATCAGTATCAACCTATGATTTCCCCAAAGAAACCATCCTTCATTGAACTCCCTCAGCTCCCCACCGAGGCGGCTGAGATGACAACAGCGGCATGCTCTTTGGCTGTCTCGGTCTTCCCAGCCAACGAGGTGCCACGTGGCCGATGCGGCCACCGCCGGTGATGCTCTGGGAAACGAGCCGCTGGAAGTGGACAAAAACCGTGGCGAGCCAAGCAGCTTAGTTAAGGATTTATATAGATACTAAGCCAGAAAACAGCATTTATAGCTGTTAAAAACAAAATGATTTATATAGCTACTCATTTGCATTAACAACTAAGCGGAAAACAGCATTTATCGCTGGTTTACTTGTTGAAACTAACGGTTTTTTGCTTCCAGGTTGCCGGAGGGTATTCCGATGGCTGAGAGCTTGGAAATCTTTGGTCGCGATTGGATTCCCACCTCCTAAGCCTTGTATTTTTTGGGGGGGCAGAGTCAGAAAACATAGCTTGACAGGTTGGGAAGAGAGGGGATGTTGTTGCCTTTCTTGGGGGTGATGGTTCGTTGTGTTAGGGTCAGTTTCCTAGAAAGTTTATTCTTCAAGTGTCTTCAAGTGATAATTTGTGCAAAGGAACTTTCCTAACCTTAGCAGTTGGTTCCGTTGAGTGGCTCGTCGACTGCCACCTGGTAGCTTCACACAATTTTCATTGACCTTCCTAGGCGCCCGAAAGGCACATTGGTTGCAGGTGAACATGTGTTTGATATTCGATGATATTCGGTCGTTTTGCTAGGCTTTGTGCCACTAGAGTGCATGATTCAGCCGAATCATGGGGAGCCATGTCATTGCCAGGCTTGGACGGCCGGCGGATGATATATTGCTTGGGGCTTGGGGTTCTTAGTCAGTGACAAATGGAGAGCTCCCCCACCTGCTTTCAAAGTTGAACTTCTCAAGTCGCGGGTCCGTATTCCACACCCCATGCCCAGGCTGGACGCCGCGAGAATGGCTTATCACCTTATCCGAAATCACCAGTTGATGAACCAAGAAACTGAGAAAATCCTTGGAATCCCAAGGTTTACAGCATATGATGCCCTCTGGTAAACTAACGTAGCAATGGAAAATCGCCATTTTGGAAGGAAACTCTGGGAAACCAGCTATAAATGATGGATTCTCCATTGCCATATTTGTTTACCAAAGGGTATAGCTCTTCTACAAACCTCACGGTGCTTCGTAAAGCTATGATCGACCATCATCCTCGAAGCTGAACCATTCCATCAGCCAACCATTGACTATCACTGACCATCAGCCCATTCGAATCAAGCCGTTCTGCAAGGTGGGGCATGGTGGGGCCCCAAAGCTGTAAGCCATCAAACTACCCATAGTGATATCTACCATTGGCCTGGTACTTACCCTAGTGAACTAACCCAACATAGCGATCCTGATTGGGGGCCTGGGTCTCTTGTACCAACCTCCTTCCGCCAGGCCCTAACTTTGGAACTGGCTGAGAGGCTGCTAAGCAACTGGCTCTACCCCATGAGCCCAGACAGGCCATGCGGCGGTCACCTGGGGTACCCCTGGTGTAGACCCTTGGCACCAGAAACCATTTAGAAACGGAAGATGTAAATGCTTCTTATGTGAGTCATGTGTGTTAATGTGTTCAACTAACCATCCAAAATGTGGGTTGATTAAATAAGTTATGCCCGCAAAGTTTCAGGTTTTGGAGTTGCATTTCATGATCGATTTGTCAAGCTGTGAGCTACAGTGAGCTACTCATTTTTTGGGCCAGTTGGTGATGTACCTGGATTTTTCTCCACCAAAATCTGCGATGGCACTACTGGATAGCTTAGCCCCATTTGTGGAGGGCTATTTGAGAAATGTTCGCTGGTAATCCCCTTAGTGAGGGCGGTTAGCGAAGCCACATTTACACGAGGACCCTTTGAAAATTGTTCTTGGGTTGCCATAGATGTATGCCAACCAGCTGTAAAACCAACATGAACTCATTTGTTATCACCCAAATCTGCCAATCACGGGTATCAACATGTCGTATATCAAGACATGTGCATCTCCCACAAGCCACGAGTTGTCGATGTTTTCGTTTGCCGGCGAGCATTTGCGTGATTGAACATGATTCGGATCATAGATTTTACAGAGATAACTGAGATAACTCATATATTCCACATTTATTTTACAGAGATACATGCTATATATCTAGGTTGGCTAACCAGCCTTGAGGTTCTTAGAACCCTGGGCTGTTTCATCAACCAACACATCTCGCCATAGGCCTTCCAAGCGGCGCCTGCTTCTCCTGGCCGAACGCCAGCTGCGAGCGAGAGACTTGGAACTTGGCACCTGGACGAAGCGGATGTGATGCTAGGAATGACTGGTGGGGATACCCCAAGGTGGGCCCCGTTCATAAGTTGGGATATAACTAGGGTAACTTCTGGTTATGGTAGACATAACTACAATAAAATGGCCTATGAGCCAAGTTGGAACTAGGGAGGGCCCCACCTTGTACCCTCCGGTAAAGTAACCTGGCGATGGATTTTGACCATATTCTATAGGGAAACCCTGGGAAACCACCAATCAGTGGTGGATTTTCCATTGCCAGGTTAGTTTACCAGAGGGTAATCATGGTTAGTACCCAGTTAATACGCTCTCAGACCAGCTGAAGCTTCGGGATGGCGATGGAAAAAACAGTTATTGAGTGGGGATGCACATCCGAGTAAGAATATTCAGCCATTCCTATCATCAACTAGTGGTGGTTGATTGGTTATCATAAACTACACTCCGGTAATCTATATACAAGTTTGCAACGGAAAATCGCCATGTTTTATAGAGAATCCCTGGAAAATCATCAACGATTTGGGGATTTTCCATTGCTAGGTTAGATTACCCAAGGGTAAGTGGTTAGATGGTAAAGCTGGCTGTTGGTTGGGAGGGAGCTACTTGGAGCCAGAGGTATCCATATATCCCTCTAAAGAGGGAGTGTTTTGGAGCTGCTACAAAAATACCAGGAACAAGTGGATCCTTTCTCACTTGAATTTGGGTTTCATGGCGTGGTTTCTCACAAATCATCTTTTTCTAATTGTGTTGGGTTTTAGACACAATTCATTTTGGGGTCCCCGATTTTGAGAAACACCATGGGGAGGCTTGTTGTTCGATGGCTTTGGGTCACAATTATCCACTAAAGAAACTAAAAGAGTTGTAGCAGGGAACCTATAAGCCGCCAAGACAGCAGATTTGAGTTTGATGTTCAGTTCCTACAAGGTGTCTAAGGTCACGGCCATTTTCAGCTGTGATTCTCCGTGGTTTTGCTACTTTTTGTTGGTTTGTATGGCCGTCAGTCTTGACCACTCAATTACTAGCCTTTTGCCTGAAGGGCACAGCACACTTTGAGTAGGCTCAACGGCTCTCGGCCTTCTTCACAACTTGACCGGTAGCTTCCGCCACAGGTATCTACCTGGAAATGATGGTGCCTTGTCCGTGCCATGTTGTGCAGGGTAGGCGTCACTCATGGTGTTCATCAGGTGAGCAGCTGTGATTACATTTTTCTCTTGCTGTAGGGCAAACCGTGGGAAGCCCTGGCAAAAATACTCGATGATGAAAAGATTCGAACAGATCATAGTAAGGAAGCTATACATAGAGAGAGTGAGAGACACCAAGAGGATCAGAAACAAATCTCGGCCACTGGACTTGGACCTCTCGATGTCCCCCAAAATGGTCAACCCCTACGAGACGTCACTTGTAGGAAACCAAGACCTATGGATTCTTGGGGATGATTTGAATTGACCCAAGGATTTTACGCCTGTTTCCTGCGACGAGGATTGCTGCACATTGAAATGGAATATTTGAGGGTCGTAGAAACACTTCGAAGAAGACGTAATCAGTGAAGCATAGTCAAAGAACTTCGACGACCTGCTTGGATTCAAATTTTGTCTCACTTGTGCCTCCTTTTCTGCCTCAAAAAATCCGAACCCCTAGGTCCAACACCTCTTCCCAGAAGATGGCGCCACGGTTGGCACTGCAGTGCTGTGGCCCATGGTGCGTGGACTCCTGCAGCAGAACCTGCCGCGCTCCGTGTGTGTCTGAGCTTGGTGGATCGCTTGGTCGGTTGGGTGGTCAGTTGGGTGGTTCGATGGCGCCCACAAGGTGGGCCCCACTAGTTATAAGTTGATTCATAGGTCACTTATATATAACTATGATATACTTACCCTAGTTATAACCCAACTTAATATAATTATATCTACCATAACTGGTCGTTACCCTAGTCATAGCCCAACTGATAGCTGGTCAGGGGCCCACCTTGTAGGTGGCTAGTCGGTTGCTTCTGATTGATTGGTTGGTTGGCTGGTCGGCCCAAGAACATGTGGGAGATGAGGCGGGTGATGGAAGTAGTCATCAATGGGTCCATGTCCTGAGGATGTCCTGAGCTCATACGGTGGAGGGGTGCAAGCGCTGAGTTCGGGTTGGAGTTGATGCCCATTGGTTGGCGAGGCTGGTGCTTTTAACTATCTTTTATTGTCCCTAATATTGACAGATGGTTGGTTGATTGGTTGACGAATACTTTTCGTAAGGGGTTGAAACCACCAAGTAGGTACTGGCCAAGCCGATGAGCCAGGAGATGTGATGGGATTCGCAGGGATTCGCCTGAGGCATCACTTGGTCAAGCTGCTCTAGGAATGTCCTGCATGAATCCGCTATCGATAAAGAACCGAAGTGGGGAGCTATGGGCATCTATGCACCTCCTGCATCTTCACGTAGATACGTAAATCCGCATTGGTGGGACTCATCTATAGGAGGTACCTCTCGTTCGAGAAGATTATATATGAGCTATGAAACTGGCTGGTGGTTGGGAGGGAGCTAAGCAGCCAGGGGTATGTCCGTAGCCATTTAGATAGTAAACATTGGAGAGTTTCCCATTCCTGGTAGATCCATGATGGCAATAACTATGAAATGAACCACCACCTCGAACAAGAAACCGCTCTGAGTGGGTTTTTTCACTTGCTGCTTCCGATTTGGCACTATGCTTGCGTGTTTCCCCCCCGGCAAAGGGCACCCCCACTACGTGCAAGTCATCATTTCTCGTGCAAGACAAGGCCTCAGGGTGAATCAAATCAGATTCTGCCACATGAACCCTGATCAATATACTCTTTGCTGGCTATGATTGTTATCCCCTGACCTCAATGCTCGGTTTGAAGCCAAGTACCGATTTATTATGTCACTGATCAACCCCGAAGGCCTTGACCACATAGAAACGTCAGCAGACCACGTCAGGCATGGTGCTTTGGGATCATTTGATTCTCAGTTGCTTGGTGGCACATTTGGCAGGCGAAGAAGCCATTGCCAAGCTGAGCCAGTAGGAGCACCTAATTGGATTGATGTTTGCGTGGTATTTTGGGAAGGTCCCCCACAGGAGGTCCTTCAGAAGAGGGCTACCGGTCATGAAATACTGCCAAGAGATGAACATTGCCAGATGTATTACTTCATGAAACCACATGATTTGAGAACACTCAATTTTCTGGACTTGGATGGCCCAATCATCGTTCACAACGTGTGTTGGTTGATGTTTGGTTCCTGTTGTATTTGGTCATATTTGGTCTAATGAGCGATTTTTTCCCCGGCAACTTTTCTTCTCCAGCTTATGCCTAAACATTTGCAGCTGGAGTTTCCTTAGGCCGCCCCGGCAAAATAAAAGTTTCTTGAGGCACAGTCAAATTTTTGTGCCTAGAGGTTGGTACCTTGCGCCTGGTGTTTCCTCTATTTGGGCGCAGTAAACATTGCTGTGCTCAAACATGTGTGTTTGGACGTGCTAAACTGCCCACACCTTTTTTGTTTGTGCCGGGATATGCCTACCCTTATGAACATTCAAGTAGCAGTTCCTCAAGCTCACTACCTGCATGTGCATGCCTTTAGCCACATGGAAAGTATTCGACTAGACATTTGTACACGGATGCGCCGCTGTGCCTGCATTGAAGCTGCCGCGCTGTTTGCACATGATGTGCCTTGCATTAAAACGGTTGTTCCTGTTTCTATACACATACCTGGATGTCCCTGCCCTGGGGCGAATTGCTATGACCTGGCTGTGCTTGCATTGAAACTGCTTCCCTTGGGGGCCCATGGATCCCAGGTTGGCGCGAGCCCTGGCGCTTGCTGCTGGCGGCTGTGGCGGTGCTGCGCAGCAAGCGCCACCTGCTGCTGCACCGGCCCTTGGCAGAGACTCGTGGCGCGGCTGGCGCTGATCCAACGAGCCACCGAAACGGACGCCAGGGCGGCAGGGCGGAGAGGAGATGAGTTTGATCGACTCGGAGATGGTGGTGCCAATGATCTTGTGCTTTATTTTCATTTGTTCATATCTAATTGATTGTTGGTTTTTTGGTTGGTTAATAAATTCATTAGCGACATTGAGAGCAGTGATACGACCACATTTTCACATGGGGACCACTTGCTTTTCCGTAACCATCAATGAGCAACCATCATTGACCATCGACCTTCTCCGTTTTTGAATGCGTCTTCTCAAACGCATGGTTGAAAGTGTCAGCCTGACAAACTTTTGACCCATTAAGTGATCCTTGGACAGGAGCTCATGCGAATTCTCCCGACGAACCTGAAGGTTTGTTTTACATCCAGATCATTCCAGATCCAGATAGGCTGTAAGAATGGCGAAGCTATACACTCCCAAACCCAATCAACTATGGCCATCAACCACTATCAACCATCATGATCATGATCAACATTCTCAAGCATCAGTTTGCCAGCTCAGCAGCTACCATTGGTTTAACTACATGGTGGTTTCTCAAGCCATAGGGTACCCCAAGAATGGCTGGAGTTTATCACCCATAAAATCCAATAGATGGAATCTAAATGGTTCAGAAACTGGATGATGACTGGGGTACCCCAAGTTGACTTCAGAAACCACACAGACAACGCACCCCTGCCCCCCAGGCAGGGAACCCCCTGGCTCCTCAAAGGACCCCGTGGAGCTTCTTAAAGAGTTCCAACTGTTGAGCTCCAACAGCGACATCGATGCCACGCTGTGGAACGCGGAAGGCCCAGAGGTGCCGTGGGGGCAAGCAGTGGAGGTTTTGTGATGACATTGTACACCGTGGCAAGGTTGGGCTCCTCCATGTTTTGGCACCGGGCAAGGTCAGACTCCTCGATTTTTTCGGCAAGCATGTATACTAGCTGAATTTTCGGCATGTGCTGATCAACCTTCGGACGCCAAGAGAACCTTGCGATTGCAGAGAAGACGTAGTCTGACGAATGTATTTTGTGCATTTTGTGATAAGCGTGCCTTTTGCAGATGTTAAGCTGCTTGGTTTGATTGGGAAGCTGGGAGTGCTCAGGAAAAAGCCAATTCCAGCGGATATGGCCCATCATGTGCCAGAAGAGATGAAGAAGCAACGTGCAGATTCCGCTGGAATCGCTCTCCAAACATCCATGTTCCTTGACCATATCTCAATTACCCTTCAGTGTTCATGGGGGCCTACACTTTTGATGGTAAACCAATCAGTTAGCTGATATTTGTAAAGTTTACTTTGAAGTTCAACTGATGGGAATTTACTACACGCACTGATTAATAGCTGCACCCACCACATCCTACCACTATCATCCACTGTCCATCTTGAACCACTCTTAAGCACATTGACCACTACCAATTCCAGCGGGCCAACCCACAGGTGGGCGCAGAGCCGGCCACCGGCATCCTGGTGCCGGACGCTGGCAAGGAGGTGGACGTGAAGGAGGACGGGGTCGAGCCATGTCGTAAGCGACCGGGGGCACCCTTAAGATGTTGAAGATGTTCATTGAGGTATATTATGTTGGTATTGTAAGTGATAACTTCGTTCAAATTCTGAATTCAAACAAGTACGGCAAATGCATAGTGCCCCAATCAAACGAATAAGTTCCCATGCATAAGTTTTTCTAGCAGACAATGTTTATATGGTAGGATAAATCACGATTGTGTCCTATCACAGCTGGATGAGGTCCATGATGTTCCATGAAAATCATACCGGTCAACACTGTACTTTCGAAGCAAAGAGTGGACCATGTCCTCTTACCAACTGGATAATATTGAAGTAGAAATTGCAGATTTTTAAAAATGCAGCAAGGTCACATTAAACAGAAACAATTTCCCAGTTTCCCATCTATAGCACTGGATAGTTCTCAGTTCATCAAAGTTGTCACGTTAAAACGTATGCGTTATCAGTTGGATTGTGTACCATTAGCCCTCGGATAGTGTCCCAGGATGTTTGCTGTGCAATTAGAATTGGCCAAATTTGCAATCGCATACAATCTGGAAATTTGGGAATTTCACATTGAATAGAATATACTTGGTATTCAGTTGCAATTGCTTTCAAAAACCACTGGATGCTTGCCCCTTTGAATATGAGGCCATGTCCCATCCAAAGGAACTATGCCCTTTCAATTGTAGGCTATGTCGAAAACCTTTTGATTAGTAGAATGCAATGGAAGGGTTTACCAGGTCCTATTGAGTATTTGACAAGTGCCCATCAAAGCACAGTGATAGTCTCGCATTTCTAATAGTTTTTTGAATGCAATTTTGCACTGCATGTTTTCGCAAAGACATGGTCCTACACCCATGCCATCCTCCATTGAACATGAGAAAGTACCCTCAAGAAGCAACCACGTTCCGATTATTTATCAACAGTTCCCGATTTACAATTTCCTAATTTGACAAAAAATGATCAGGCCCCACCATTCAACGGAAAATTTAGCACTGAACACAAAATTCAGACTTGCATAATTACAACACAAAAATGATTTCACATCAGCGAGTCGGATCCTTTTTCCATTTCGTAAACTGGCAATGGAAAATCCATCATTTTGGTTAACCCTCGGAAAGCAGCTCTAAAATGCAGGAGGCTGTTACACAACATTGCCTCAGCAATAAAAAACTATAAGATGCTACAAAGCACTCCTACAAAATTCTCAATTTTCCATTCGACCTCTGGATCTCACATTGCCTTGGGATCAGTCCCCAATGATAAGGAGCGCGGCGCTGACAAGCAGACGCAAACGGAGCAGCAGCACAGTGGTGCCTGGGCGTCTGCTTGGGTGAGCCGTCGTTCAGCCATTAGTTATGATGGCTTAGTCAACTCAGTCCATGGTCAATTGATGACTAAGGATGGCTTAATGATGGCTTAATGATGGCTTAATGATGGCTTAGCAAAATGTACCAACTAAGTGACTAAGTGCTAAGCCATGCCATAACATGTCATTCAGCCATTAGTTATGATGACTTATTCACTTTGTTGTGCTTGATGATGGGTTAGCAAAAAGTATGGATTTGGTTTCATGTTATGAATCGTGGCCCTTGTTTAACCATTGGATGTGGCCTTGATGATGATCAACTAGTGATGGTTAACAGTGGGTTAATGATGGTTGTTGATGGTGTTTATGATGAATGATGGGTCGTGTAATGTCGTACTTATTTAATGGGCTACTGGGAATGTATTGTACGTATAGTTGGTCAACTGGTCATGCATGATGATGATGATGATGATGATGATGATGATGATGATGATGTTGATGTTGATGATGATGATGATGAGCGAATATTGGGCTGACGATGTTCAGTCACCCTCCAATGATGTGTTAAGGATGTCAAATAGTGAGTTGATGAGGATCAATGAGGGTGACTGCTGTGGCTGGTGTTAGTCATGCTTGTTGATGGTTCATGAGGACCCCAGAGCTATGGCGCGTTGGTTAGTGGCGAGTTGTGACACAGGGATTTACCAAGAGTACATTCACGGCTGCAGCTGAAAGCTCAGGGCCGAGTCTGGACTGATCAAAGTGGAGCCAGTTGCAATTTGGGGCGACCAGTCCCAGTTTCGAGCATTTTTTGGTTGATCAGTTTCGTTCAGTGGAGGTTCTACTGTACCACGTGAGCTATCGCTGGTTTGTTTGAACCCATCCAGCTGCTAAATTGGTGGCTTGGTAGCTTCAAAAAGTTGGTGGTTTAGCATGGGTCAGAATGGTTGAACCATGGTAGGCTAGTGAACAAGATTATATAAACACCATGCTTAGAAGGTTAGAACATTAGTGACTGCTAGTAATCATATTTTCGAACCTTCAATCGTTATAGCAATCACTGATGGTTACTGACAAGCACATCAATCATGCGCTAATCGTCACAATCACTAGTCATCATTTAAGCCATTCAGTTAACAATTGTTTCACCATTCAGCAATTCTGCATCTTTTCTGTCTTAGTTTTAAGCATTCAACTGCTTTTCAACAAACAAAACGGTTGGTCAACTGCATTTCTTTCTATTCAACTCTTTTTTTTAAGCATTTCTTTCTTAGTTTTCAGCAGTTGAAAGGGTCGGTCAACATTTAAACCCTTGCAGCTTGGCCAGTTCAGTTTCACAGATTTTCGCGCATATAAACCCTTACGGCTAAGCCTTTGGGGTTCTTAGTTTTAAGCACTCAGTACAGCAGAACCAGTTGGTCAACCGCTTGTCATCACCAAAGCCCTAAGGCGAGGCTGCCGAGTCAGACTTCGCGCAGCTCTTTGCAAGCCTAAGCTTTGAACCCCAGGGCGCGCATGTGGCGCAGGCGGGGGGTCAGCATTTGGGGTGAGACAGAAATGGTATGAAATGTTTGGAGTTACATAATGATTTTGATTTAATGATGGTTACTGGCTACTGGTAAATGATGGTTTGTGGTAAATGATGGGCTGATGATGGCCAATGATGCTTAATTAATGTAAAAAAATGATGGGTTAATGATGATTAATGATCCTGTTTGGCTACTGATGGCTTAATTGGATGGGCTAATGATGATTCATGCTCGATGTTACGAACATGTTCGGTAATTGACAGGTTAGTGATGGGTTAGTGAGACGTTTTGGAAATGGGTGAATGAAGATAATAGGATGGTTTCATGATGGGCCAACGATGGTTGAACAATGATTAATGGTGGGCAGTCCTGACAATGAATAAGTTGGCAATGCGGATGATGATTAGGTTGTGAGTCAAAATTGGGTACCCCCAAAACCATGGGTTCACAATAGATTTCCATTTCAAACTGTTTGACCCATAACCATGGCCACTTGTGGGCTGATGATGGCTTCATGCTGGTTGCTACGGGCTTCGATCATTGCTACACCCAGCGAGCCTAGCATCTGGCGATTCCAAGGGACCGGGGTGACATGAGAACAAGACATGAGATGTTTGAGATGGCTGGGGTAGGGTGACTAGTAGGCAATAAGCTTGGTATCTAGCACTTCGTAGCCATTCTCAATGGCTTGATGGCTGGGGATCGGCAAACACGAATCGCCAAAACTAAAAGGTCACATCATTCTACTAGTTCTTGGTTCAAACGTCGGCTGTGTCGACCGCGTGAGAAAGGGAATAACGGGCTGCTTGCACATTTTTGGGGGTTATGTAGGCGCGGCATCAGAGGGTATAGTAGGTCCCATGGCATGAAATCTATTCTCGAGATAAGTCTTGTTTTGAGCCATTTGAGTTGCGTTGGTTGAGGAAACTATTCAATGAAATATGGCTCGTTTGTACATGCCATTCCTACACACCATCTAGATCATTCAGTGCAGTTACCAACTTTCAAGACACCACCTGACAGAATGACAGTTATCTTGCACCAGAAGCATACACCCAATCATGATAGCTAAGGGCCTACTTGGAACATCATCCTACGTAGTGAGTGGATATTACCCATGGTCAGTTTGATGACTTTTTTCTTCGGGTCTCAACCTTCAGCTTCAGGGGTTGTTGGGGTGATGTTGGGTACTTGCTATCCTTGGCCACATGGGCATGTCATGTCCACGATGCACTCATCCCCAAATTGGCATTGCTGGTGCAACCCATTGGTTGTTGGGCTACATCATTGATTGATAGCGTTGTGTTAAAAACTGGAAGGTCCCCCGATTTTCCCTTCAACCCCAATCCAGAGAAACAAGATCAGACGTTGATTGCTGGCAGGTCATGCCTCTGCCGGTCGGTTTGGTAGGTTGTACCCTCAAATCATTTAGTCCTGAACTATTCATAGTAAACCGACCCTTATTGGAGCTCCCAATGTTGAGAAACCCCCATATATCATTGGCTGTTTGTGTACTTTTTGTTATTTTTTCTTCCCTTCCGGGGTGCACCACGGTATTTTGCAGTTCTCATTTTGGAGATGCATACGCACCACATAAATGATTCTCTACTCGTTTTTCTGAGTTTTTGTGCGCAGTTCTTCCTGTCACGCTACTTGGGATCCCCACACCGTATAACGTATAATGAACCAATCTTGCAGTGAATTTGTCGTTTTTCTCAACTTTAGGCACGCTGATTTACCCTTGTCACGCACCAGTGGGATCCAATCAATGGGGCTTTGGCCTCTTGTGCCCCTGCAGGATGATAACGCAATCGAGCTGGAGGTGGAGAAGAATGAATCTGGATTGACATTTCTTGGATGTTAGAGATTAAGATGATTAATTAAGTCCTTCAAATGTACCCAACAACGCTATGAAAATTACCATGGCGATCACCTATTGGTCGCCATCATAATCTCCTTTGGTCCAATTACCACGATAATCACCATGATAATCACCTATCAGCCAACCACCTTCACCTTATCTTTTGAAAACCGCGGAGGTCCACGAAGGGATATTCAACAGCTCCCAGGAATTCCTGAGATTCCGAGCTGAAATCCACGGAGGCCAAGACTGCGGGTCAGTGCTGGGCATTGGAACCAAGTATGGATGTTTCTTAGAATTGGGAACCCCGAAAATCGTTGGTTTATTGATGGTTAACCATGGTCAGCACTTATATCTGTTAACAAGGGGGTGCTAACCAATATGATGGAAATTACCAAGGAATTGCAATGGTTGGTTTACTATTTTAAACGGCCAATATTAGATGATATAGGGGCCCCCCCTAAGACTTGAGAAACCATCATATGGCACTGCTAGGGTTATTCCCAGCTATAGTGGCAATGTGCTGGCTTCAAGCCAGGAGGTGATGAACCAGTACAGGCATGAGGACCACTACTGGTACGAATGGACGCCTCGAATGTCTCAGGGTTGATCTGCAGGTGGCAGTAGGGAACTTCAAGCAAAGCATTAGAGGATGATCAAGACTTTCCAGGTCGTAATTCATCAAACCGCCAGAACACGGTGGATCACGGTGGTGTTTTTGAAGAAGGGGTACACCAAACATTCTGAAAATCATGACAAAATGCACACGGAGGCCAAGTGTGAAAATGGGTACCTCATTTGGGGTCTATTTGAATTCGACCCTGCCTGAGGGCAGATGGGCCCCACAACGGTTGGAGAAAGCAGATGCATCATGATGACCAAGCGTATGTTGCTGCATTACCAGCCCTGTGAGATCTAAACACTTGGTGTGTGGCTACAAGGCATTCTTTATCATCAATGGGAGATCCACGTGAATACACCACCCTTTATTCAATGGCATGATAGATGGCAAAAAAGAGGATAAACTGATAAACCATAGATGAGTCATACATGAGGTATATCATCAGCCATCACAGGCCATCATACGCCATCATTGGCCACCATACTTGGATGTGCAGCTGGAGTTATAACCATGGTTATAAGGTTTGTAAGGTAGCTTAGAACTCCTAGAAACCATGGCTAGTGACCACTTACAAAGTGGTGGTGCACATCCAAGTAGGCCATAACGGCCCCCTATGTTTGATGCTCCAACTCATGGTGCACAAATGGGCAGGCGATGCGGCGAACCTTCCCAGCACTGTGCTGCCAAGCGAGAGCCTGCCAGGGCTCGAGAGTGAGATCAAGGTGCGCGGAAGATTTTTCATCGGATGGGAGCTGCTTAGTTAGAATGAGTCTGAGACATAGGTAGCCCCCCAGAATGTATATTGGAGGGGGGCGGGGGCCCCCCCCACTATACATTATGGTTTCCCCCATATGGACACCATAGAGATTACAACAGGTCAATCTTTTGTCGCACAGGTTACCCAAACAGACAGAACCTCGACTGGAAAGTTGCCTTGTGCCAGGGAATTCAAGATTGTTCAAACGGATTCTTTTGCTCTCGCGGGCTTTTAAGATATCCCCATCACTGACGTGAAGTTTACACAGACAGCGAATGGCCGTGATCGATCGTCGTTTGGTTTAAGAGAAAGGCTGCTACAGCCATGCGGGTGCGGGAGTTCAGCCGAAGCAGTTCTTAGGTAAGGCATGCTCCGCGATACCCACTTGTAGTCTCAAGTGCTATGGTGAGTATACTTGTTGAATCTTGTTGACATGTTGGAATGGAAAGCGTGTCAGGAATACCTTCAATGGACAACCATTTGACAGCATTTCGGTGCGGGGTGGGCCAGCCATGGCGTACTACACGCTTCTTGGCATTGGACACTATGCTTCGTCCAATGACATCGTGGCGGGGCTTAAAAATACACGAAGATATAGGTTCAATCGCCCTACAGGATATTTCAAAATTTTTCAAAACATGGAATACGCTGCAATGCAGTCACATATTTATTGACACATTTATTTATTTTGTTAGAATTAGTATTCCTTTTATTAATATTATTTTCATTATTATTATTATTGTTATTATTATTATTACTATTATTTTTTATTGTTATTATTATTATTATCATTATTATTATAGTTATTATTATTATTGTTTTTTATTTTCGTTATTATTGTTATTATCATTATTATTATTAATAGCAATATTTTTATCATTGCTAAAATTTT
>VSDK01026677.1:0-15219 GCA_009767595.1 Symbiodinium kawagutii
TATCTAATGTGTTTTGGCCACAAAACCATGTATTTTCATGAAGAAAAAGTTTTTGTTTTGATGTGAAACCATCGGATTGTCAATCACACATTTTTTTGTTTTTCTTTCAAAACTCTCGAAAATTTCTTTGTTTTTGACAGATAACATTGAATTTTCCATGATTGTTTTATTTGTTTTTGGAAGGAAACCATAGGTTTCATGATACAGAAATTGAATGTGTTTTTTGAGTTTTTCTGATGAAAAACATGGATTTCTGCAAAAATAACATGGATTTTTTGCAGGTGAAATCATTGGAATGACATCCTTGAATACACGCAACGAAAAACAAAAAACATTGTTTTTTCTTGTTTTTTTGTGGAGGAATCAATATATTTTTCAAGAGAGAAAATTATTTTTGCTGAAGCAAATCATGAATGAACTTACAGGATGCTTTCGTATTTTTGCAGGAAAAAAACACTTTTTCTGCAAGCAACCACAATTGACTCTGTACTAAGGAATCGGATCATCGAACTCGACAACGTTTCACCGACCGTCAGTGCAAGCAGAAAAGTCATCGGTTTTGCTGCCAGGGGTTGCAAAAATGCTCCGTAAAGAAACCATATGACGGTCACACCCCAAAGTATTACACTTATATCCGTGCCCATCAATGTGATTCAACTAGTTTGCTACAATTCAAGGCACTTCACTACAGTATGTATGCTGTCCCTTGTATCTACCAATCAACCGACAGTTCAATCTTGGCAACAAGAAGTCATCGATGCTGGCACCAGGCGGAGGATGACCGCGACGCTTCCGTTGCCTCGGGAAGAAGCAGCTGCTCGGCTGAAGCGGGTGAGCTGCACTGTAGTGGTGGCAACCAGGGGCTACCAGACCTACACCAAGTTGGGTAACTAAGTGGGTAAGCAGTTGGGGTTCTCCAAGGGTAACTAGTTGGGTAGCTATGTCGGGTAACTAAGCGGGGTAACCAAGTGGATATGGCTAGAGTCTGGAGTGGAGTCATTGATTGCTGGAATCCTCTCATGAAATCATGCCCTGAATGCAATCGTTGGTCATGTGCAAGCAACAAGCTGTTTGAGAGGCAATGATCATCACGATTTGCTGGCAAAAGTAGCCACAACTAGAAAAATCAATGCAGAAGTTCGCCCACGAGACCCAGTTTTTGATGCAGAAGATGCGATTGGAATGCGCTCGGCGTATTGCTTCCTGATTGACCGAGCAGAGGTGCGCTGAGCCTGAGCAAAACGCTGGCCGAAAACACGCCCTCGGTCACAGAGCCACAGCAGCCATTGACACTGCGGACCTGTCGCTAACCTATAGTTGTACCCATAGTTATATGGGTGACCAATAGCTAACCTACACTTAGTAGCCCAACTAACCCATAGTCTATTCCTACATGATAGGTTTGCTTACTTATGATGTTTCGCTGGTGATTGGCCATCATGGGAATTGCTATTCGCTGGATCCCCAAAGGTTGCCAGCACCGACAGCGGTGCGGAAAAACACACAAGTTGAACAGTTTGAAGCACTGAAGCAGTGGTACTGAACTGGGTTCTGGTACAGAGTCTTCTGTATTGGGCAACATGTCAAAAATGTTGGAACCATAAATAAATCTCATGAAACAGTAGCCTTGATGAAACTGAAGCCATTTGGAAACCACGAAAAATCCGACCTCTCAACCACTGATCTCAGGGAGACCTCCACTGGACCCACCGCGCTGCTGCACGAGGTCGGAAGCCGCGGAGCAAGTCACCACCTGAGGCCGTTGCAGACAGCCATGGTTGGGGGATGACCTTGGTGGCAGCTGGTTGGCGGTACCACCATTTGTGGACCCATTTGTAATGCTACTGGCGAGATTCATCGCACAAGAAGCCTTTGGATCGATGTTGCCAAGGTTTTGAATCCATGGTGTGAATGATAAGTCAGGTTCTTTCTCATTCAAATCATGTTTTTTAATCATTCTAAAGCATTGTTTGAATCACTGTTTTTGTTTTTTGATTATTCAATAATTCATAATTCAACACATGACCTCAGCTTCCCTGGTAGTTTGCCTGGTTTTCGCAACGTGCACGGGTTTGGTGTGGCACCACAGTGGTGTCACCAGGTGAAGCCTGATGCTCGGATCAGTCGGAAAGGATCGCCGATGCACCGATCTCAGCTGGACCGCTTCAGAAGGATGCTTAATGGTGATTCATGGTGGGTCAAAATGGTTGAGTGATGGGTTGCTATAGTGGATGAGTGATGGGGCAAGATGGTGAGTAAGTGACGGGTAGAAATGACTGTGAATGGTGGATTGATATGGTGGATGAATGATCGGTTAGTATGATGGCTTACTGGAGCCGACACGTTTTACACTGACTACGAAAAGTTGCAGAGGAAATGCCGCAGCGAAGGGCTTCCATGTCCAGTTGAACTGCTATTGCTTGAGAATCTCAGTGCGGAGTCAAGTCTGAGATTGATCCAGGCATTTGTGACCAAGCATGCTGACGCGCAAACGCCGGTAGACGTCTGGCTACAGGGCCATCCCAACAATATGCAACATACGGAATTCTACAATTACGTGCTTGCAAGCCTCGATCCTGGAAACAAGCAGTTGATCCAAGGACTTTTGAGCTGAGTATTGCGCCATTAGTGACGCGAGAATGGCTAAAACTCAAATACAAAGTAGTATCACCCTTCACGCAGACCATGTATGATGGCTTAATGATGCGAAATGTATGGAAATGTTGGCTGATGATGGATAGATGGATGAACTTTTGTTGATAAATGATGCTTAGTAGTGGTTGTTGGTGGTGAATGGTGATTCATGAGTTGATGGCAAATCATGGGCACCTTTTGTGTAACGTTGCTCAATCAACGGGTGTAAGGAATGCTTTACAACGGTTGGGAGTGGCTACGTGCCAGAGAGGTACGAAGAAGTGAAGATCAGGCTTACAACAATCCACATCAATTGTTGCGTAGGCACAACAATCTACATCAATTGTTTCGATTTTACAGACATCTACTTATATCTACCTTAGTTTGTCCCAGCCAGGAGACTAGCCACTACTGAGCAGTGTATATATTACTATAGATGTACAAAATTTATGTTTTACACCATATTGTTAGTAATGATATCTAGTTTTATTGTGTTCAGTGGTTATCAGTGGCGTATGTATATGAACTAGTCATACTTTTTGCAGATTATGTATGACTAGTTAGACAAAATAGTAATTATGTGCAATACATTATGTTGCTTATATATTAACAGTAAAGTATGTACAATGTGTATCAACTAGTAATAGTACATTTACATTTTTGTACATTGTAGATTGTAGCAATGTTACATCCTGGTTACATCTACTTTTTGTAGATTTGTAGATTTTGACAATCAAGTAATGGCAGTGCATCTTTGTACCATGGGCCCCCCCCAAACCCCAAAAATGGTAGGTTTTTGGCCTCTAAAATATGGGTTATAACCTACAAAAATTATGGTTTCGGGAGCTCATGGTACTAACCATTGATTAAACATCAACAACCATGGATCATCACGAACCATGGTTAGTTTAATTATTCAAGATCATTAACCATGGTAATTAGGTTATGGGTCAAAACCCTGTACCCCTGGTTCCCCTATCACTGACCATTGTTTTTCCCTATAGTTTGTTGGTTATTATCCCCCATTATGGTTGGTTAACTGCTTGACCCATAGCCATTAGTCAAGTTGATCAGTAATGTTGGTTGGTTGGATGACTGGACAGATGCACTGCAGGTCGATCTCGGAGTCTCGGCCATGCTCGAGGAATTCCGCAGCCATGGCTCCTTGGAACGAGGGCAACGTGGGCGGCCGCTGGTTGAGTGGTGGAGTGGTTCATAGCGGTGAATGACAACCGCATTGATCGTGGTGGTGGATGATAAACATTGATAGTGCTTGATGGTGGTCAATGGTTTGTGGTTAAGAAGGGGTACCACCAACCAGTTTTATAGTTGATAATGGTCGATACTGGGCAGGTTAATGTTGTATTACTGATTAAAAGTGTTTGATTGATGGTTGATTGATGGTTTCAAAAACACTAGACATGGTGATTTTGTTGGTTCATTAAAAAATCCCGATGGTGGACTGGCAGTGACATGTTGGTAAAACTATGGTTCATTGATGGTTTATGGTGCTCAATCATGGGTTAGTATTGAGTCATTATGGTTAATGAGTGTCTATTTGTCTTTATGCTGCTTATAGGTGGTCAACACAATGATGAATGATTTATATATGGCTGTTTCTCAAAATAGGGGTACCCCCAAATCATCCACTCTTCACCATTTTGAGTAATAAAGCTGCCATTTTGATCCATTTTGGGGGTCCTCCATTTTGAGAAACCCCCGTTTATCATGGCCAGGACTGTTTGTCAATCATGGCAGCCATGAACCTGAAACATGGCTGCTACGCCTCGTGGAAATGCCGATGCAGATCATTTACCATTCCTCAGCCAGAGAGTTGCTGGATCCTTTGCAAGTTTCATTGCATCATTTGTGCCATGAGACATCATCAGATGTTTGGGGTGATTACTTAGAGTGATGTACTTTTCAACATCAAGTAATTATGCAATTCCATTCAAAGACATAATTGTGCAGGGGGGAAATCCAATCTGTCTCGTATGTTGGTGACCTTTGGGGCTCCTGGTTTGAACCAGTCTCAAAACGTTTCTTGACATACATCGCAAGCAAGGCAGCTTCTACCTGGCCATTTCCAGCTTGCTGTTTGTGGATGTTCCTCTATGTTTCCTAGCGTTTATCCAGTTATTCCCAGCTTGCCAAGATTTTCACCATCTTCAGCCATCATCAACCATCATTGATGATTGTCGCCAACCATAGCTACCATGACTGACACTTGTGAACACACATTTCATGGCTGTGTGGCTTGTCCTTGTACATGTTTAATGCTTGCGCGTCAAAGTGACTGCTGTCAACCATCATCAGGCTATGGGTCAATATTAGCCAACCAATAATCGGGGATAATCACCAACAACAATAGGGAAAACGATGGTTAATGATAGGGGAACCAGGGGTACGGGGTTTTGACCCATAGCCAACTACCATCCCGGAAAACTGCTATGCTTCACCAGACCTCATTAGGACAACTGCCGGCCACCAAGGATCTCCAGAAAGATGCCCGTCCCATGGCATGTGGGCATGGGGTTGCCGGCTAGGAATGTCAGGCGGTGGCGGCCACCAAGTGATCTATCAGGAAAAATGTTTCTGGCGATAGATTCAAGCCTGGTTGATAGTTGGTTCGTTGGTTAACCAGTATATGGTTAGTATATGGTTAGTAATAACAAACTGAATCAGCATCACGGCTTTTTGAATTCCGTTGATCATGTTCAATCTGTTTTTTTCCCGCCCTTTCAGCTACCTCCACTATGGGTAGCTCAATCTTCAGGCATCGCAATGAAGAGTTGTTGTCTTGTCCCAGCAAAAAAAATGTTGTTTTGTCGCAAAGTGGAGATTCATCCAAACAATCCATGATGGATTCAACTGACCAGGTCATCATGTTGATGGTTTGGCAGATATCTCATGACTATGTCAGAATGCTATTCTGCCAGCAGTGAGTTGCATAGGGGTCACGGAGATCTACGAATCTACACCTCGAATCCATTCAACAGTCGCAATGGACTCATCCGGACTGGAAGGGCTGAGGGCAATCATGTATCCTCAGGTGTGGGTGGATGTAGGCTGCGCTCGTGGCGGTGCGTGGAACGCATATATGAACTGCACGTATGTACAGTACATATTTGTATGCATGTTCGTGAACGAGGTATGATCCATCATTTTGGAAGCCAAGACGCCAGCTATTGGATGGTGAAATAGGTGGTGGGTGATCAATTGACCCATGGATTTTCCATGTTGCTCAGTCTTGCTGGTTGTCCCATTAGCATACAGAACATGATTGAACAAAGGTAAACAATGGTGTAGGATTAATGACCATCCTACTTACTATGATAAACCATCACCTAAATTGATGCTTAACCACTTCTGATCAAGTGTGGTTTAACAGAAATGTTTTATCATTGATGATTAGGCAACTACTCACCACCATTTGGTGGTTTCTTCCTTCATTTCACTCACCTATAGTAATAAACCATCCGTTGTGTTGTTGTTGGTATATCCCCTATTTGTTGCTTATTATCCCCTTTTTCAATTGCTATTGACTGAACCATTGTTTTCAACCAACCATTTCTGAGGTCCCCTATGACTTGAGAACCACCATATAGCTGGTACATTCTTTACTCTTGGTTATAATCTCGATGATTGACCTCTATTAATGGTCCTAACCCCATCGTTTCATCCATGACATTGGGCTTCCCCCGATGAGAAATCCCCAATTTATCACTTCGTGACGAGGTCCGAAGCCCAGTGAACGGCCGAAGAAGCAGGTGCGGCCGCGGGTTCTTAGCGCACTTGGCATTGCTAGGCCACCCACATGATGAGTCAAGAGTCAAGGGTTGATGTTTCAAACGGGCATCTGGGAGATCTCACATGGAACAAGTTCATCATAACTTCACAAAAACTATCAACAGCTTGCTGTAATTGATTACATAGTAAGAATAACATAATCATATGATAGTTGAGACCCATCCTGGCAGATCTGGACTATCACAATTTTGATAACTTTAGGTGCCAACATCGATGGTCGAAACTTGGTCCTCAATGATTGAGTCACCTTGAGCCACCTCCGAGTCACCGGAGGAACGCAGCGCTTCCCCCGAGAAAGAAAAGAGGCCAGGCATCGGTGGAGGGCGTGGACGACTTGCAAACACACCGGAGCACGTCATTGCAGCATCCTCCGCACTCCTGTCACTGCCATCCTCCAAGCACCGAACGGAACTCAGGGGTTTGAGAAACGTCTATGATGACCTGAAGGCCTGAGCATGACTATGACACGGTATTTGATGGCCTGAAGCATGACTATGACACTAGAACCACATCCATCATCACCCCTTGAAGGCCTGAGCATGACTCGGTATTGATGATCGCCAGCCCACATTACCCACGGCACTAATCATGCAGCAATTAACTTTGAACGATAATCAGTCACCCACGAACCATCATTCCACTTTGATAAATCATAAACTAACCATCATCATTAAGATCAACCATATTCAGCCATCAATCACATAGGCATTAAGCATGAATTAGCCATATCATGCAGTGAATCATTGATCATCAACCATCAACTACCCTCTGGTGAACTAACTTGGATAACTTGGCAATGGAAAATCCACCATAAATGGATGATTTCCTAGGTTTTTCCTCACAAAATGATACAAAATGCTGGATTTTCCCGCCAGCCATGTTAGTTTAGCAGATGCTACCCCTCCAATCGCCACCCAATGATCACCAACTCACCATGAGTCTGGCTGCCGCTGGTGGCCACCAGCTGTCCAGGTCAAGCATGGCATCCAGGTCCGGATCCATGTCTGACGAGGACGGCCAGCCTTCCAAAGGTATGACTGCGGACATGGTGCTTTCTTCAAATGGGGGTTTCTCAGAATAGGGGACCTCCAAAAATGGTTGGTTTATTGCTATAAATGATTAATGATGGATGATTTAGGGGTACCCCCATTTTGAGAAACACCTAAATGGCTATGGGTCAATATTAGCCAACCAATAATGAGTGATAATAACCAGTAATAATAGGGAAAACAATGCTTAAGGATGGGGAACCAGGGGTACAGAGTTTTGACCCACAGCCTAAATGAGGAACCCCCCAAGAATGGTTGGTTGATTGATGGTTAACTATGGCTATTAATAGGGGATGAGAAGAAATGATAGGAGAAATACCAACTATAATGGATGGATACGGATGGTTGATTATTAAAAATGATTATATGTTGGTTTCCCAAAATGGGGGACCCTGAAAATGGTTGTTTTTTACTATAAATGACTAGTAATGGATGATTTGGGGGTACCCCTATTTTGAGAAACCACTAGATAAAGCTTATTGGTTTCCGTATTATTGTTGCTTAATATTGATGGTTAATATTGAGCCATTATCATAGCCATATGGATGGTTTATTACTAAAAATGATTATATATTATACTTAGACAAGGATGATAACTGGGGTGCACAGAGGCAGCTTTTCTACAAAGTGTCACCACGACTTGGCAGCTGATTTCTCGCCAATTCTTGCCATGAAATTGGTGGTTTATGCGCTCGGATGTTGTGATGGCTTACTATGACATGTTTGATTTTGAAAACATAGGCGCAACAACATGGTACCCTGGTACCTCGATCATACGGCTGCTCCTTTGAACATTGCAATTGTGCCCGTCTGATCATATGCTTGCTGCTCTGATCTTGAACATCTCTTGACAGACCAGGCACCATAGAGCGATCAACGATTGTCATGTTTGGACAGAAGAGGAGGTACAATGACATCCCCACCTATGAGGCAGTCACCTTTTACCGCAGTTATTGATACTATTCGGTCAACCTCATGACCTACTTCGGAAGACGCATCGAGGTGAACGCGGAGACTCCGAATACCATATTTCAGGACATCCAGCTTCTGATCCGTGGCACCAGCACGACGGCCAACAGGCGCATGTTCGCCGTGATCTCTCCAGCAATGGATGAAGGGTGTTCCTCATTTGGTGTCACCACGCTATTGCGGGTCCGATGCTTGAAGACAAGGTGGATGAGTACCTGAAGTATAACAAAATCATGGACGCGGCTAAGTATGCAATGGTACGCATTGCAGTACATAATGTGGCGATGCTAGGATACATAGTGTCTATTCATTTGTCTACATCACATTTTCATGTTAGGCTGCATCAAGATACTAGTTTAACACGGTAGACTATACATTTGGTTCTGCTATGAACTAAAAACAGTATGCATGATATGCGTAGCAAAATTAATGCAAATGGTTGATCAACAATTACATGTCTTGTGCTTGCAATAAGAAGATGCTTCTTGGTTTCAACATTTAAAGTGGAGCTGATTGCAACCAACTGGGCTATGGGTACTATGGTGTTGTGCAAAATGTTTGGGTCCAAATTCACAACAAGTGGGTGTTCTTTCAAATAGTAACCTCCCAAAATGGTTGGTTGATTACTGTAAATCGCTAATATTGGATGACTTGGGGTGCTCCTACAAGGAGAAACCACCAAGTCCCTTGAAACCAATTGGGTTTATAATCGCAAATCCTTTGGAGCTGCACTTCTGGGCATGGTCCAAGGACTATGAGTTCCAGGGCTCCATTGACGACAGTGCCCAGGGTGGCTTCCATTCACCTCTTTGTTTGTTTTTGCATTGGCTGGGTATCATCAAGCATGATTCACCACTGTTCACTGTTAGTCCGCATTATTTTCACTACGAACATCCCGCTAACAATAATCACCACTAATGACCATTTCCACCAAGCGACACGAACGAGTGTTTTTTGATCACTGTTGATCGCTAATTGCTTCACCCTGTCATGAATCCTTGCTTCCCATTAGTGAACAATCATTACCCATCAATATCAACCATGCATGATTGGCCAAAACGGACCATTGTCAACCGTTTCTAACTTCAGCATCAATCCAACAATATCAGAATTGCTCCCAATTGATACATATAATGTCTAACCATGGCTTTAAACACTACTATTGGTTTACACAGATCATCCATCAATAATCTGATGCATTGACCATTAGCAACAATCACACACCAATTACCAACCATTACAAACCAATAATTAAGCATCATTAGGCGTTGATATGTATATATTTTTTATACAGATGCAAACATATCTATATAAGCATATGTATATATATATATATATATATGTATACATATATTCTTTCAATTAAGCACTTAAATTTGTCCACATATCAACCGTGGTTGCACCATCATTGACCCTCACCCAGTGATCCAACAGGGCTGCTTGTGCTGTCGAGGAGGCTGCCACGCATCAGGCTGTGTCAAGGACAACTTCCAGGTGCTGGAAACTGCGGGTGGAAGTTGACCCTGACTAGTCGGCTAGTTATGGCTAGTTTCATGGCTAATAGTGGTCACTGATGAGTAGATAACTGGTTGGTGGTTTGATTCACTTTTTTCTTATTTTTCCTAATCATTATTAACAAACACTTGTTGACGAATATGTTTCATAGGGGTCAAAACCACCAGCCAGATAATAGTTAATACTTGTTCGCCATGAGTTGCTTTTGGGTTACAAATTAGACGATGCTCGAGCATGGTTGGGAAGGCTTGATCCAGGGTGGTTTTGTCGGCAGCTGTTTCTCAAAATGGAGACTGCATTGGTTCGATTATCAGCAAAAGCCATGAATTAATGGATGATTCGGCCATCATCACTTATGTTGTTGTTTTTTGTAAAAACACTCGTATGGGTCCAATCGTCCCAAGTCAAAACGGTTGAACACATGGCGAGTGCCCTGCAATTCTGGCTTCTGTTTTCAACAGTTTGCCATGGCCCCAAGTTTGGCACACCTTCACGTCCCAGCAGATGCTGGCAGATGCTTCCAAGAATTGGCCATTATTAACGCATCTGTCAAGCATGGTCAACCATGTGACTATTCAAATATTGCTGAATGAGTTCTTCACTATGATCTACTTTCGAATTTATTATTTGCCAATTTAATTTCTAAACTGGTTGGTGGTTTGATTGACATTTCTTGTTTTCCCTAGTGTGAAAACAAATAGCTGGTTCGTTGACTTGCCCATATTTCTTTTTGCGACGGGGTGGTGAAAAACCACCAACCAATTTTCCAATGATGGTTAATTACCAAAGTCGTGAATTAGCTGTTAATCATGGGGCTTCGACCAACCATCAAATTATCATTATGAACCATCATGACCATTTTAACTACTACTAGCTGGTTTAACCACCACTTAACCATTCACTATTAACCAGTAGAATTCTTTCTACCCAACTATTTAACCATTTATTCATTATTAACCCTTTAACCATTTAACCATTCATTATTGACCATCATTATTATTAACCCTATTAACCACCAACTAACCATGGTTGGAAACCACCAACTTGCCATGTTTGAACCTCAGCTCGAGGGCGGCCTCCGAAGCCACCGAGATTTCGGAAATGACCGAGGCCACCGGCTACTGGCGCTCCTGGCGCTCCGCTTGCGAGTCCTGGGGGAGTTGATTCATTGATGTTATGCCGTGATGTTGTTGCTTGATTTGCAAAAAATATTTTGTGTTCAAGTTCAAGTATTGTTGTTGCTCTCTCTCTCTTTATATATGGGTGTTTCTCAAAATAGGGAGCCCCAAACATGGTTGGTTTATTGCTATAAATGACTACTCTTGGATGATTTAGGGGTACCCCTATTTTGAGAAACACCCATATATGTTTTGAACATTGGAAAAATTCCTTATTGTATAGTATGGTCTACTTGTAAGTAGGTGTAATTTTTGAGTACATACATGAACATGTATGTATATTGCGTGTGTTGATGTTTGACATTCAAAATCATGCAAATATCCATGATCTATTGCATATGTACGCAAGTCCTATACAAGAAGATAGCAGGTCTTTTGGCATAACTTTAGGAACTGTCTCATGACTGTCGGGACCCCACATTGTAGGTTCTGGTGCTTTTGGCCATCCACCAAATGTTAGAGAAACAACACTTCTGAGATTTCACCATTGAAAGGTAACAAACATAAAATTACAGTAAACCAAGACCTGATCCTGCTGTCAGATGTTTCTGTTGACTTTGGATAGTCCACGATTTTCCTTAAGTACAAGTAAATCCGCGATCAACAATTATTCCATTTTTGACAGCTCACCATCCTCAATCATTCAACTATGATGATTAATCATCATTATGAACTATTAATGACTCCCGCACTGATTAACCGATGCTTCAAGACGGTTCAAAATCATGTTAGTATCATTAAGCCTTGATGAAGTTATGATCATTACATAACTATCACTTACTGTCACTCTGTTCAGTTCACTCACAAATCTTCCTTAACCCCTATGAAACCCTTTCGAAACCCTCATGAAACGCTTTTGAAAGCCTTATCAACCTATGATTCACCCTCACTGACCTCCAGCCAGTGCTCATTAAACTGCCTTGTGAAGGTTGGAAGCTCCGCGGCGCAGCCTCGGCACGTGAGGTGCCATGGGAGGCAACCCGCTTTTTTCAGTGAGGAAAAGAGAGGTTCATGGTTAAAAAATGATGCTTAAGAATCATTAGTGGTTCTATTTAACCATGAACCTTAATTAGTGGTTTAATTAGTGGTTCTATTTATTCATGATCATAATCAAATGGCTATGGGTCAAGCAGTTAACCAAGCAAAAAATGTGGATAATAACCAGCAATTTCATTGGGAAAGCAATGGTTAATGATAGGGGAACCAGAGGTACAGGGTTTTGACCCACTGCCAAATGATGCTTAAGAATCATTAGTGGTTCTATTCAATTATGGACACTGTAATATTATCTTGATGATCAATAATTGTTGAGATGGGCAATACTGAGAATTCATGTGGTAAATGATGGCTGAGTAGCTGAAACGCCCCTAGCACATTTGGAGCTAAATTTAGCAACCAGACACCTGACAGAGAGAGAGCTCTGGGTTTGCTTGTTTGTGCATTGCAGTCAGAGTGTCAGGGTGGGTAATCTCACCCAAGTCGGATAGATGAATAGTGTGACCGATCAGTGACCATTTCTGGTGAGGTGGGGACCCCAGATGTCAGAAGCTGGTTGTTAAGCCATGCAAATGGCGCTTTCTCAACCCAGTTTGGGGACCCCAAGAATGGATGGTTTATTGCAAAAAATGCTTAATATTGGATGATTTGGGGGTTCCCAGTTTTTGAGAAACACCCATTTAAATGTACTAATTAATATCCATTATAAATAGTAGCTACCCAACCTATAAGTGCTGGGGGGTATCCCTCTGTCTTCATGATCCATTACCCATGACCCGTCCGTCCAAGACTCGCAGCAAGAAGGCAAGGTTCTCCAAAGCTCATAGTCTCAATCGGTGTCCCAAGTTACGTAGCACAGTCCTCAACTGTCTCGGTGCCCACCTTGCATTGCTGTTACCTTGTATATGAGTGTTTCTCAAGTCATAGGGGACCCCCAAAATGGATGGTTTATTACTATTGATGACTATTGATGATTTGGGGGTGCCCCTATTTTGAGAAACCACCATATAGTCATTGACAATCAATGACTACTGTTACACTCTGGTGATCTAACATAGCTGGCTGGATAATCCACCATTTGTAGATTACTTATTGGAAATTGTGATTTTCCATTGCCATGTTAGATCACCAGAGTGTGTCTCTGCCATTACACCAGCCAATGCTACCAATCGGCTGCAGCCAGGAGCAGCATAACGTCCGTTTCGTCGGCAGCGAGCCGTCGAAATGACCAGGGCAAGGCAAGTAGAAAGGGCACTGCTGGAGTTGGTGCTTGATGAATAATCTTGAGTAAATGGCTCATGAAGGGGAATTATTGGCGATGATTTGCAAGGATTGTTTAAATAAGTGACGGTTCAAAAATGATTAAACAATGTTGAATTTATGATGAATGATGGTTAAAGTCATTTTTTGTCAATCGTTTTTCATTAGCAATGATTCTTAAATGTGTGTTACTGATGATTATACAAACATTATGTGATGATAGACATAGATGATAATGCTTGACCCAGATGATAAATGTGTGATGGTCACTGAACACTCCACTTAATTCGATGTGACATGCTTCACATTTTGGTCCAGTGGAGGTGCATGACTATCACAGGGCAGCCGAAAATCGGTGCCGGGGTGCTTTGTCCAGCATTGTTGCACTTCCAGTTGCGTGGAAAATTTACCTGGTTGCGTGAAAATCCACCATAGAAATAGCTGGTTTGCCCATGAAAAGTGGTCATTTTTAGCTTCCAGGATTGGGACTACCAAAATTTCACTCTTTAGCCATTCCTTTGCTTCCAGTTACCATTCCAGTAGCAACCAGCTGGTGTTTACCATTGTTGTAACTCTGGTTGGTTACCTACAATTTCATGGTAACTGGAAGCATTGGGTAAAGTAAATTCAGCAAAGTCACCAGTGAACTGATCATTGAACTCATCAATAACTCATCAACTATCAAATGGCAGTGGGTCAAAACCCCGTACCCCTGGTTTCCATATCATTAACCATTGTTTTCCCTCTACTGTTGTTGGTCATTATCCCCCATTATTGGTTGCTTAAGAGCTTGACCCAAGGCCATATTGAACTGGTCACGTCCCCAGGACGAAGTCAAGCGCGCTGTTACCGCTGATACCTCAAGAAGTTGGAGCCTCAGAGGCGGAGCGAGGGGTGCCAGGGCTTCCCAAACGATCCCCTTACTACGGGGGGGCCAGGCTAGGAGCTACCAGAAGTGGGCAGCAACCAAATGGGGGTTTCTCAAACTATAGGGGTACCCCAAAGTTATGGTTGGTCTGTTACTAAAAATGGCTAATAATGGATGATTTGGGGGGTCCCAATGGCTTGAGAAACAACCAAATGGTAGGTGTGACTGGAACAGGTGATGCTTTCTCAACAGCTGGGCGTCCCCCAAACGTTCGCTAAGTCACCTTATCAAGTAATATTCAGGTTGGAGCCCTAGAGTTCAACTTGACAAGAACTACATCAGGACACTTTCTTCGTTGAGGTATATTCTACCTCTTTAGAACAGGTGGTTGACAATGGTTACTGGTCAGTCAAGAAAACATACGGCTGGCAATGGTGAATTATGATGTTTTTACACTCTGCCAATCAACCTGGCTGCCTGGAAAAAGCTCCACCATGGAAATAGATGGTTTACCTTGAGAAAATTGCGATTTTGACTTCCAGATCAGTCTCCCATAGCGCAGATGGTTAAGAAACTCTTGAAGGATGGTCTTGTTACTGTAGCCATATTGACACCGAAAAGACAAGTCTTAGAGCGATCAGCGAAGCAGTATTTGTCCAGAAGGCAAGTGTAGATATCCATAAGGTGTTTCCTGAGATTGCCTTCTCCATCCTAAACTGCTTCGAAATCAGGGTCATGTTCCTCGGGCACTGCAGTGGTCAGCTGGAACTGAGGTCCGAGGAAGACACGAAGCAAGTCACCGACGACTGCAGCATGGCGCAACCATGAGATGGATGGGGAAACTGCAGCAGTGGTGGTGGTGGTGGTGGTGGTGGTCGTGGTGGTGGTGGTGGTGGTGCTTGTGGTGGTGGTGGTGCTTGTGGTGGTGGTGGTGGTGGTG
>VSDK01026677.1:15245-37527 GCA_009767595.1 Symbiodinium kawagutii
TGGTTGTGGTGAGGGTGGGTGTGGTGGTGGTGGTGGTGGTGGTGGGGGTGGAGCAATTAGGAGTACTACTCTACCAGCAGTGACACGATGAAAACTTGTTTGCTGTTGTTAGTGGTTTGGTGGAAACGGTGGTACTATTTGTATTTTGCTTTTGTTTCATTCTCAAGAATGTAAGAGGTTATAGTGACTTGTGCATGTCGGGAACAAATATCTTCAAATAATTTCAATTAATATCAATGTTTGATTGTTGCTGCATCATGTTAGATCTCTATTTTACCTTGCATCAGCAGAATACCTCAATAGGTGGCGGTTGGTCGGTTCATCAAACTTTCGTACGTGCGAACACCACCATTGGCCAACGAGTTTCGACAAGTATTGGGCAATATCTTCGCCCCGCTTGGGTGGGATAATGGTTATGGTGAGGATCCATTACCCTTTATCCTTTTTTGTTTTGGATTGTCTCTCTGAGCAAAGCATCGAACTCTTTTGCAATGAGACCTGACGTGCCTGGAGAAAGAACCGGCTGAACGGACACCACAAGATATGTATATTCAACAGCTGCCACGGTGCTTGTGTACTACAATAGCCAATTATCGAATCTATAATAGTGATGAATAGTGACGATGATTTTCGATTCTTGATGAGCTTCTTGCGATGGCCGACCAGCCAATGATTGCACCAAAGGCTGTGTCCAAGGTCGACCGCTGTGGTCACCCAAAAGGTCACCCTTCACATCTAACGGTCAGTGCCAAGGCACAGGCCCCCAAACTCGCAACGGCCAGAAGATCAGAGCAGAGGCGGGACGTGCCATGGGAATGGTTGGCCTGGAAATGTGACCATGGTTGTACTAGACTTGTGTGGTTGATTAGCAGCGAGTTATGTGTAAAAACCTCCGGTATGATTCGTGGGCGGGCTAACACCTATGGTTACCCTAATTGCGCTAATCGTTCCTGATGGTTAGTGATGGTTGCTGATTGATCGTTTGCTGACAAATGAGCAATAATCTTAATTGATGTTGATCCATTAAATTTGGTAGTGCCTCAGAAGGCTTCGTCCTTGTGGTTCGAGGTGGTTGCCCCGCTAGAAACCAACATGGTCACCTTGTAATATGTTTGAAGAGTTTTTAGTTATGTAGGGTTTGTATGTGCTTGTTGATGGTCAGTTATTGATTGTTGCTCATTAGTGACAAGTAACAAAGGAAGGATTCTAATCAGTTTAATGGGTAGTGCCTCATACTGGTTTATCATTGATCATTGATATTGTTCATCATCACCAGTATATGGTTTATCATTATTGTCTGATATCATAAATCATTTTCTCGTAAGTATCATTCATCGTTCAGCCATCGTTCACCAAGCCCTTGTGAATCCCTTGTGAAGCCATTCATCCTTGGGTTTTCCCTGACATTCTCTGACGGCGCTGATGGCGCTGACAGGTCATCTCTGGTGGAGAAGGACCGCAGTCCCCGTCGTTCCACGGCGGCCGCTTGGCCGCAGTGCCGAAGGCTTCACACCCGACACCACCCCGGTGCCGTTCAACAATCCAATATTTTGAAACCAGCAGGTCTCAAATAAGAAAACATCTTTACCAAAAAAAAATATTTTTTTTTAGCGATATTTAGTAAAGAAATTTGATGTTCTTAAATTGGTATATCGATACAAATCCAACCAAGAAAGATCTTCACCGGCAAAGATCTAAGCAACAAAGATTTTACCAGCAAAGATAACAGAAAAATGTTATAGAAACCTTTGCAGGGATAATTAGCAGGATAGAGAACAAACAAGGAAATTTCAGTGGTGAAACACCCATATTTTTCCCATAGATCAAACTGGATACTGGGTAAAGAAGCAGTATAAGACGAGGCCGCCGTACCAGATCAATTAAAACCAGTACAGTAAATTGGCATAAAGTCACTGCTGCAGAAAACCATCAACGTCAACCAGGGTTTCATGTTTGGCTAGGCCGCCCAGTCCAAGACCGATGTTGAATGCTCATCACAGACAGGGCAATCAAAACAAACCTGGATGGCTTATACCCACTAACTTAGGTTTTTAGTGTTTTTGGGATATGATTGATTGACCATACAACCACTAAAAAAATATTTTTAGCAAGGGATCTATAAGCCACCAAGTTTAGTGGCCTTGGCAACAATGTACAAATCAGCAAATGTCAGCATTTGTTAACGGGTCCACAGGATGATTGGACCCAAAAAGATTCACTTGCATCGACATTTGGCTCTGTAAGTGATGATGGTTGCGACTACATTGCATCCATAATATAGTTTCGGCAGCGCAGTTTGTCTTCCATCAACCCAGACAGGACCTGAGCAAACTGTTTTGGACCTTTGAGTATGCAGAGCAAGCCTGCGCGAGTGCTCGTACCAGAGCTTGATGGAGGCAGTGAGCAAAATGCCTGCAGAAGATGACATCGATGATTTTCTGAAGCTCCGCTGCCATTTCTTCGTGCAAAGGCTGGCAGCAGACGCCTTGCGTGCAAGGCAAACAATCCCTTCGGAACACGCAGTGTCACTCGAGCTGACAAATGAGATTTTTGTGAACTTGAAAAAATGAGAAAGCTGATGATCACGAATCATTAGTAATCATCATAGATATGTTTCTTACACAAAGGAAGAAGAGGACTGCGGGCTTCGGCAATTTGTGCTGACATTTGTCGTGATTTAGTCTTTTTTAAATCACAAAGAAAACACAAAAAGGCAATGCTGCTCAGGGGTTGCTAGGTGTAGAGCCAATTTGAGATCATGATACAGTAATGGCTACCCAGGATTAATAAACCCCTGGTTGATTAATAGGGGGTATCCCCTAAAAGCCTTGGTTTTCCATTACAATGGGAACCCCCCTAGTTAATCAACCAGGGGTTTATTAATCCTGGGTAGACATTAATCAACAAGAGCAGGCATAACTTCGCCACAGGACATATTCCACCGCTTTAAAAATGTGGCTTCCTACCATCGCCCTGGTTGAATCGCGACCAAAGTGTGCCAGCACCATGGCTAATGTATTCTAGTCGCGTCAACTATTTCTGCAAGCATCCAAAAGTAATCATTGATTCATAGGATTTTTGGGTATGTTTAAACTCATGAGATGACAAAAGAGTAGATAAACCCACCTGACCCCAGTCGCTCAGGATTCGAAGCAAAAGGGCCATAGCCTCAGGGGCTGCGCGAACCTCATGACCCTCAGGTTGTGGCAGCTGAAGCAAATTAGTCTTGCGCACCAGTTGCTTAGTGGTGCGAAACGCAGGGAATGAGAGAATGATCCAGTGCTACGATATAGGTGCTAAGCAGCAGCCAGGTCTCTAGACATCTTCAACCAACACTTGCAAGAGCAGCTGCTGGATGTTCATAGCTCTCCACATTTGTTGATTGTTTCAAGTCTGGCCGTGGTGAGCCCAAGACCAACAAAGTTATATCAGCTTCCCAGCAACGACCTGGGAGTCTGATCATCACCGGAGTTCCAAGTGGAATTTGTTGTCTAAGACGAATTGCACAGAGAAGTTTTCACATATTTGTACATCAATAGTTTTACTCACATGGGATCACATTGCTATTCGCTGAAATCCTGGCAGATAGTGATTGCTGTGATTGCCTTGCTTAACCCGTTCATGGCCTAAAAGGACAACAAACCTTGTGTGATGTGCAGGGGTGTTGGGTATTTCTGTATGTGGATGTTTCCCTTAAACACTTGCAGACATATTGAATATGCATACATATTTCTACCTGCAACTCAGTCAACCAATGGATGTTAGACAATGGTGACTTGAAGTAAACCAACCAATGGATCAACGACAATATACTAACAATAGATCCTTCTATTGTTAGTTGAATCTAATAAGATGATTACCCTCTGGTAAACTAACATGGCAATGGAAAATCCACCAATAATGGATGATTTCTTACGGTTGTTTTATGAAATTGATGGATATTTCATGGCCACGTTAGTTTACCAGGGGTATTTCTAACGGATTTTTCTTCTAAAGGATACCCCATATAATTCGCAGAAGATGCACCACTGGTCGATCAATCCTCCTCTCCAAGGTCCTCCGCGTGACAGTGGACAGAAGAAGGTGCCCAAGCTGAGCAGTCCGGCTTGGGTTGCGTGGGGGTTCACCTACCATTCGCATTTGCAACATCTACTCGTATCAATTGTCATATGACACATAATATTGCTAGCATAATGAGATATACTTAGCATGTATCAATGACAGTCATTCACCTACCAAATTACAAGAGTTCAATGAAGAGTGGGGATTGGATGTAAGTCCATGCCCACAGGAACGGTATCATCCCTGAAGAACAGCACTGAAGCGTCACTCAATATCCCCTCAATTCTGCTATGGCATGAATAGCTGGTTGCTGGATGGTCTAGTGGCAAACGTCGCATTCACCAGTGTTAGCTGGTGTTAATCATCATCAACCATTGCACCATTCCCAACCCAGTTGATCCAGCCATTTTGCTTATCTTTTTTTGTGGTAACCCCCCAAACCCAGGTGGTAGCCAGAGAACGCAAACCAATCAGGCGACCCGACGCTGATGGTTTTTCAACCCGGAAAAGAGGTGGAGTCTGCCACCCGCGTAAACATCCCCAACATTGGTTTAATAAAGGTTGATCATGCTTAAGTAATGATGGTTATTGATTGTTACAAAAATGTTCACTCAAAATAATTCAAAAGATTGTTGTTGATGGTTATTGAACTTTCATAAACAACTGTATTGCCAAATTGCCTGATCCATAGTATGATTGACTCAATGGCTGAAAATCAGCATGAACCATGATGGTCGGACACATTACCACAGGTGTGTGTGTGTGTGCATGGTCATTCTGCAATGGCCAATCACGCGATTGGGGGTCTTTGCCATCAGAGAAAAGCCAGTGATCAGCGAGTTCTACATAGTATGACCGTCTTCAAAATAGTATAGCCCACATACTGGTGGTGTACAGTTGTTAGTCAAATTGAAACCATTCTGTTTCAAACAGCCAAAAACCACCAACATGTACATAGTGAACAGCCAAAATTGTTTGTTTGGTGGTTTCAAACATTTTTTTACTTTCCCTATAGTATTACCAACCGGTTGGTTGGTTGGGTGACTAATAGAATTATTGACTAAGCAGAATCCTCGCTCCTTGCGGCGCCGCTGAGGTGAAGCCAGAATCACAAAGCAGCAGTCTAGCCAGCAGAGTGAGGTGCTGCACAAGCTTCGAGTTGTTGGATGTTGCCGTGGGCCTCCTGGGTCTTAAGGGAAGAGTTGTTTATATGGTGGTTTGTCAAAATAGGGGTACCCCCAAATCATCCAGTTTATTAACCATTTACAATAATAAACCCACAGTTTTTGGGCTTCCTATTTTGAGAAACACCCATATGGGCTCTGAACTTGTTAGGAAAGTTGCCCTAAATGATGCAGATATTTAGAGGTAGAGGGAACCTAAGAAGTACTTGTATCAAGTCTCAGCCAACAAGAACAAAAATAGATACAAGGTAGTGAACATGTCAGTGAACATGTTTGAGTGGTGAAGGATTTTATGACATCTCTCAACCATCTCTGGGAATCAAGGACCGGTACAGCAGTGCAGACCGCGATGATGATGTCCATAGCCAAGGCCGTACCTCCAATCATACACAGTATCATAGCTGTACCAACATGGCCATGAAGCCGGAAATCCCAAACACACCGTCCAAGAAAAACAGCCAAGAAAAAACAACATCCACAAAGGAACGCCCACAAAAGAACAACAACCCCCCCCCAGAACTCCATAGAACTCCTATAGGTTCACCTTTGCGGAAACTTCGAGCACCGCCTTGTGCGGCTTTGCGGCTCTACTTGCACTTGGCACGCAAATATCATCCGATTTCCGCATCAATTCCCGCCAGGAAATCCTTTCCGAAAGAATTCTGAAACGGGCGAGGCTTGAGTTCGCGACCATTGAGGATTTGCAGAGCGCGAAGGAGGAGTTGCAGGAGGATTTGCAGGAGGATTTGCAGCGCACAAGGGCATGTGTTAACTCATGGGCGCAGGAGGTGGAAGCCGGCTTGAAAAACACAGAGATCGAGAACGACGCACCCTTTTTGCAAGCTGGAGGGTAAACCTTTTTGCATCCCTCCCTGTTGAATCCTGCAACAAGATTGGAAGATGGCATAGGGTACCAAATTTGTATCCAATAGTTGCAGAAATATATAGGGTTATTGAGGGTACCAAATGATCCAAAGTGGGACAGTCATATTTTTTTCGACACCTACTGTACATACCTGTTTGTTTTGCATGTGTGTTCAAAAGTGCAAACGTCACGCCCTTTTGGTATCAATCAAACTCCTATTAGCCTAAATTCCTTTGGCAACTGCAATACTACTTGGATGATCATCCGGATTATCATCCCATAAGAATACATGACGTAAGCCACAAGAGTGGTAGATTACATTTCCCTACTCTTCCAGTTGCCTCTTTTTTGCATGTAACCAGCTGGTTTCAACCATTGTTGTTTGGGGTTGGTTACCTATTATGTAGGGCTTACCCAGAAACATGTTTATTAGCTAGGGTTGCTCAACCAGCTACTGACACTAGCTATGCACCATTGTTGCTTGGTTCCACCATGGTTCCTGGAGGGCTAGGGTTTACCATGGTGAACAGCTAGAGTCCACCAGCCCATGGTGAGCCTCTCCCCAGGCAGAGCCAGTCAACAGCGCCACCGGACACGGTCCCAGTGGCCTCGGTGCCTGCGCCGTCCAGTGCCACGGAGGTCTCTTGGCGCGGATATGGGGCCGGACTCCGTGGATCTCCGTGGTGGGAGCTATCCCAGTTACCCTCCGGTAACCGACCCTGGCAATGGATTTAAACCATGTTTTATAAGGAAGCCCGGGGAAAGCACCCATAAATGGTGGATGTTCCGTTGCCAGGTTAGTTTACCAGAAATTATTTGGCTGTGAAGTCTGTAAATGGTGGAGTTCTAGGGGCCATAGCTGGCTATAAGCATTCACAATGGTTGATAGTGAGGTGAGGGATAACAACCAGTAATAGTAGGGATATACCAACTGGAAGGTGGTTTCTCAAGCCATAGAGAACGAAAAATGGATGGTTGATTACTAAAATGCTTTATATTAGATGATTTGGGGGTCCCCTCTTCTGAGAAACACCCAAATGACTACGACAAGCCTTATACATTTGCTGTCAATTTGTCACTTTCTTCGCCAGGCTTCCCTATCACTCACTTAGTTGTTGAGCGATGCCTTCGGCTTGGCGCCTTTGCCAAGAGGGAACGCCAGTCTCTTCCTTCGAACTTTGACAATCACAGTGTCTAAGAGCCAAGATATTCAAAGTACTGCTTGCAGACTTCTGGAAGCAATCCAACCATGCCCAGCTCTATGCAAGAGACCACAATACAAGACAGACAGACAACTCGTCACTTTGGTGGCTACGGGTCAGTGTAATGCATCACTCCATTGCAACTGCTGACCTGCAGCTCGACCTATATGTAATATGATATTGAGCTGGCTATAGATTAGATAAATACTGCCATTGTTGTTGCTCTCAAGTCACTAACATCCCAACCCAACCTAAATCAACCACTGGAATCCACGATCGATCCGTGAACGATCCCACGTTTTCCCCACGTTTCCACAGCCACTGCTCGCCACATTGCCCGTGAAGGCCACCCCCTTGCTGCGTCTCGCCAACCGCTGGGCACGCGGCCGGTTTCCCGAAGCGGTGCTGCCGGAAGCGACGCTGCCGGGAGCTGTGGAGCCACCGGAAAGGCGAAGTTGGGAGTTCAATGGACAGGTGGAGGTGCGGTGTAGATAAGTAACACGGAAACCCTCAACAGATTAACCAACCAACCCATGGTTTCACTAGCTGGTTAATGGTTAATCATAGGGGATGATAACTAAAATATAGGGCATATAAACAAACTATATGGCTATGGGTCAATACTAACCAATCAATTACAACTGGTTACTGTAATGGTAAATAATAAGGGATGATAACTAACAAGTATAGGGGATATATACCAACTATATGGCTATGGGTCAATACTAACCAATCAATTACAACTGGTTACTGTAATGGTAAATAATAAGGGATGATAACTAACAAGTATAGGGGATATATACCAACTATATGGCTATGGGTCAATACTAACCAATCAATTACAACTGGTTACTGTAATGGTAAATAATAAGGGATGATAACTAACAAGTATAGGGGATATATACCAACTATATGGCTATGGGTCAATACTAACCAATCAATTACAACTGGTTACTGTAATGGTAAATAATAAGGGATGATAACTAACAAGTATAGGGGATATATACCAACTATATGGCTATGGGTCAATACTAACCAATCAATTACAACTGGTTACTGTAATGGTAAATAATAAGGGATGATAACTAACAAGTATAGGGGATATATACCAACTATATGGCTATGGGTCAATACTAACCAATCAATTACAACTGGTTACTGTAATGGTAAATAATAAGGGATGATAACTAACAAGTATAGGGGATATATACCAACTATATGGCTATGGGTCAATACTAACCAATCAATTACAACTGGTTACTGTAATGGTAAATAATAAGGGATGATAACTAACAAGTATAGGGATTGAATATTAATCAACCAACCCATAGTTTAACAGAAAAGGTCATAATACAGGCCCCATTTTCCCACGTTTGTAGAAATACAGTGTTTTCATACTTAAGGGTTTTCTTCTCTTGAATTGTTGGATTTCCTTCTTGGCTGTTTGATCTTGATTTTGCTTCATCTGGAAGTTTCTTTATTAAAGATCAACAAACTGCAATCATGAATTTAAACTGCAAACATATCAAGTTTTCAAAACCTTTAAATTCCTTGTATTGAATTTCCATTTCCAAAAACAAATTTGAATTGCCAATTCAATTATTGACCTCATAATTTCTTTTTTTTGCTCCCCCCCCAAAAGGGATGACCCAAAAACCCTTCTCCCACAGGTTGTCCCGCTGCTTCCCCCCGGCCGGAAGGAAATTCTCATTAACAACTACTGTTGGCAATCTAAAATCAAAATGGGTAACTCAGTTAATAATTGGGAGATCCTAGGGCAATACCTTGCCAATACTAAATTAAATTGCAAATATTAAAGTGCAATTTTCAATTTGCAATTTTATGTGGGAATGCCATGTAAGGCTTTCATTGCAAATATGGTATTTGAATTGCCGATATTAAAATGAAATTGCCAATGCTGGACTTAAATAAGAAAGAATCCAAATTCAAAATTGACATGCCAATATTCATTTTTCAATGCAGGCAGCAGTGTGGAAATCAATTTGCATTTTGGATGGTAGATTAAAATTGCAGATGCTACTAGCTACAACAACCCCCATTTGTAATTAAGCATTAGCTGACCAGAAAATAACTATGTAGCAATATAATGTATGTCACCCCATATGACACAGCTCTATAGGTAAGAAAGCAGAAATCTATGATAGATGGCAACCAGGCATCAATATAAGGCAGCTTTGCCCATGGGCACTTGGGCATTATTTTTCAAGAACCCAACCGAGGTTTTATAAAGTGTTACCACCACTTGGGGATTCAGTTGCCAAAATGGCATGTAAATTGCCATCAAATTTGAGATCAAGTTGGCTAAAATTGTAAATATTGTAAGCTGCAGTGCAACCCATGTGTAATGCAATTAGGCACTATCACAACAGAGGCTACAACCAGGCAGCAATATAATGCATGTCAGCCCATATGACCCAACTCTGTAAGTAGGAAAGCAGAAATGCCTTATGGCAACCAGGATCCAATAGAATGCAGCTTAACCCATGGGTACATAGGCATTGGTTTTGCAATAGAACCCAACTAAGGCAATATATATATATATATACATAAATAATCACTTAAATAGAAATATATTTCTATGTATTTGTTACCACTCCTGTGGGAGCCAATCCCCTAGCTAGCAAGACATAAGTCCATGATAGTTCGCAACCAAGTGGCAATGTACTGCATGTGGCATGAAACTACTTTAGTCCCAAAGTAGCAAGCCAGAAGTGCATGAACATGATAGATTGCAAGCAGATCTTTACAGGCTGCAGCCTGTGCCATTGATAGTTAGACTCTAATGAACTATGTGCCCCATCCCAAAGTAGTATAAACCCAACTCGGCTTACATATCATCTGGTTATGCCAGCAGCTGCTTTTATGGGCAGGAAGCAAGGCATAAGCACATAATAAGTAACAACCAAATACCAATATATGCTGTACATGGCAGAAGTGCAAGGTAGATATTAACCAGGGACTGATCGAATGCAGCTGGTCTCATAGGTATATAATAATGCATGAGTACATGAACCCACGGGTGGTAACACATAAGTGCATTATCGATTGCAACCAAATCTTCACAAGGGGAATTCTATCCAGTAAGTAGTTGGGCACTAGCTTACCATAGGCAACCAGATTGCAACACAATTCATTTCATCCCATATCACCCAACTATACAGGAAGCAACGCAGCAGTGGATTGGAGATTGCAACCAGGTATCAACAGAGCAGAGTTAATTCCAAAGGTAGTATTGAATCAGTGCTCTAGTTTCCAATCTGGTATCCATAGAATGTAGCCCAGCCCATGGGCATTCAGGCATCGTTAGATTCTAATAGCCATGAATACATGTAACCACTTCCTGATGTTCTTTGAACATTTACAAATATAGATAAACAAATTTTATAGTGTCGTACATTTAAGCGTTGAATGCAGGGGTTTGCAAGGGATGAAAGTAGTTCAATCTTATTTAGATAACCTTTATTACAAGTACTTGGAAATCATTAAAAACCTCCCAAAACCATGAAAAAATGGGGCCTGTATAATGACCCGCTCTCTAGTTTAAGTAGCTGGTTAATGGTCAACAATAGGTAACTAGTTACTATAATTTGGATATACCAGCTATATATATGGCTATGGGTCAATATTAACCAACCAACTCATTGGGGATTTCCACCAACAAAACGAGGGAAAACAATGGTTAATGGTGGGGAAGCAGGGGTACGGGGTTTTGACCCGCTGCCATATGTGAACAAGTAATAGTTGAACCAATTTGGAAATTGAACCACGATTTACCATTAAACTAACCTGGAAGTTGAAAATCTGCCGTTCTTCATAGGAAAATCAGTTACAAATGATGGATGTTCCACTTCCAGTTACATTACAAGAGAGTACTGTAAATATAAGGCAGATGCTTGTTCAACTAATTATTTGAACTCAAGTCAAAGGTTGATCCAATTGAGGTTAAACCAAGCTTGTGAAGTTATCACCACATCACTGTGACAAGACAAATTCGTTAGCAGAGAAGGCGGTTCTATCAATGGTTGAACATTCCAAGCGACTTGTGGTACCTCAATTGGAACCATAATTAGCATACATCATTTGTTTGTGAGGTCTAATGGTTCCAATTTGCTTTTATCATTCAGTATCATGATGGATAGCAAGTAGGATCATATATCGATTGCAGCTGCCTTGGCAAAAAAGAGCATTATGAAAGGATACCCTTCGGCAAGCTGACCTGGTTGTGCTGCAAATCAACATTTTAAATAGTCGATTTTCCACACCACCAGGTTAGTTTGCGATTGTTCAACGTGGTTCTTGAAATATCCCCAGGTTCTGTAAGCTTCCCGTTCATGTGGACTTGTTCGTCGTGATTGTCAACGACCGTCAACACAATGCAGTGTTTGCTAGCAACATAGAAATGGGTGTTTCTCAGAATAGGGGATCCCTAAGATGGTTGGTTTATTACCGTCAATGGTTCAGATGTTTGGCTATGATACCATGTTTGACTGCGATAAGATAGAATAAGTATTGGAGGTTGGCTCCTTCTTGAGATTGCACTTCACTTGATCCAACTACAGATGGTCACTGGGTTCTCAAGCTGACCTTGAGCATGATGGCCCGGCTCATGAAATCACTGGGAGAGTCCCCATGGGGTTGGTCCACCAATGAGTCATAGTGGTTTTATTTATATAGAAAGCTTTTGGGAAGATCTCTAGTAGTCTGGAGCTTACGCCAACTATTGCGGGTTCCGACATTTGGGTTCAACTCAATTTCTTCCCTGAAAATATTTTTTGAATGCTTGGTTGAACATCACCGGCTTAGGTCAGTCATGTGATGGCTGTGGATTTGGGCATTTTATATGGATGTCTACCAAAACATTCATCACATGAGTAGAACTGTTATCAACCAGGAAAATGGCTCAACCACTAACAGGGATGTTAGCATTGAATGATTGATTCATGTTGGATACAATATTACATATACATCAATATATTTGTGTATGTGTATATATATATATATTCGATATTTATATGTATATACACGCAAATAATATATTGTATACATGTGTATACACAATAGTAAGGTTGTTCGCGGTCACTGGTTCTATATCCCTTGCAGTGAAGCCATGGTTGATAGCTTGCCATCTACGGCTGCTCCTTGTCACCGCTAGGGCCATGGCTTCCCCTGCTTCACCGCCGCCGCCGGCCGTTGAAGCAGCGCCGGACACGCCACCGCCACCGCCGCCGATGGCAGCCCGGTGGTGAAGCGCTCCGTGTGGTGCAGGGGTCGATGCGCAGATGGTTCACCCAGGTCACAAGGGGACCAGGTATGAGTCGTAGACCCCCCAATGAGCTGATGTTCACTGGGATGCTCTGATCATTTCTGAGTCATTTCTGGGCAACCCATTGAATCAGGCAGTTAAAAGCAACTCTTGCCACCAGGTCCAGAGGAAAGCCATCCGAACAGGATGAATCAGTAGCTATGACCTGTGGTGACACACAACGTGGTGTGTATGTATAGATAGCTTCTCACACAAGTACTGGTGCCTGTTGCACCAAGCGCATGACATTCGTTGATGCTGCACTCTCTCTTATCAATCATGTTTATACTATGTAAAAATGACTCAAATCTTTCGAAAGCAAACTGCTGCTCTTATGACTCTTATTCAAGGCTTGTTTTGCCTCTAACTCTTTTATTTGAAAAGGAAGCTGACTACACCTGGCGCTGCACTTTCTGAAAGCAATACCATGAGCACACAATGTGGGTGAATAGGAAGCGATAAGTTGGTTCATGACCTTGGCAACTACCAGTTATGGCAGCTACAACTATAGCCAGATGGCTTATCAACCAACTTTGGCCTACCTTGCGTAAAGCACTCATATTGCGTGAAGTTGTGCTATAATTGTGTTTCTTTGAACAACTGGCAGAGCATATGGGCATAGGAATAGGAATAAAATCAGGCAATATTGCATAATATTATTAAAATAGATGTCACATATTCGTTCTGCGATCAAACAATACCACCCTTGCTTCATACGATCACTGACCGACAAAAACACATGAAGGATGGACTTTAAAATTTGTGATGCAGATTCCTAAACAAGTTCTATTTCCTTTGGACAGTCAAATTTCAGGATTTTTTTCAATTCTGATGTTGCAGTCAATTACAGTATACAACAAGTTGAGATAGCTCGAACGCTACCCTGCTGGAAAAGAAACACTGCACTTAAGTTTTAAAGGAGTACGATCACTCAGTACTGAAGTAACCCGGTCACCTCACACATTGAACAGAAAGAAACATTGCATCACATGAACATTCAGTGTCTCAAAGGAGTTATATTTTTTGCATTGCAGTATAGCACGTCTTTGGAAGATAAAGTACCACAAAAATTGCAGATCCGCAGGTCAGAACAGCACGAAGGCAGTAAAGGAATATCAGGTCGGGTCTGCCCTATTGGTTTCAAGATGTAAGATGTTTTCGTGCTGCTCAGACCCGATCGGTCAAGACACAGTATTGTGTTTGTTTTTTTTGCCGATGTTTTCCTCGAGCCAGAAATGGAGCGCCTTGGATTCCAAGAGCAGAGCGTGACCAAATGGTTGGTTGGTTGACTAATACTTGTTCTTTTTCATATGGGTTGAAACCATCAACCAGTTTTGTTCAGGTTCATAGTTTCGCCCGCTTGAATAATGTCGGGTGAGAGCAATCCGGCGTCCAGGTTGTCTCTTCAAGTCGGACGAACAGAGATGTTCCCTGATCAGCCAAGATCCCAAGGTTTCTAGGGTTTAAAGTGGTTGATAAGATCCAAGATTGGTTAAACCAATGGCTGAGAATAGGGGATAATGACAACCAACAATAATGGTTAATTAAACAACTACTATACTACTGCATACTTGGTGGTTTGATTGACATTTTTCCTTTCCCCTAAAATGTGGGATGGTTGGTTGATTGACAAAAAGGTTTTTGGGATAGAACCATTAACCAGACGATTCGATCCAAAGGGTGTGATTGTTCCCATTTTTTTTCCCGAAATCAGGTTTCTGATATTTTGTGATCAGGGTATTCCGTTGTTCAGAGACTTTAGGTCAGGATTTGATGACAAAGACATGTCTCGACAGCAAATCTTGATCTTAGTCACATACGACGTGTGTTTTTGTTTAAGGTTTATGTGTGATTGATATGTTTGATTTTACATATGGTGCCCGGTGCTCCGAAGCCCCAAAACCAGGAAATGATTCAGAACAGACCGCGAGATATTGTGTCAAAATCGTATAGTTATGTACCTGGGGCGAGGTACAAACACATCGGTGCCTGATATCAACCAACCGCTACACCTCGCGTGATTTCTATGCGCGCATCGCGTTCTCACTACATTCTGGGGATCTGACGTATAATGGACAACCACCATATTTTATAGACAAGTCCTGTGCAGCCATCTATAAGTCTACAATTGGTAAATGATCTATTGCTATGTTAGATCACCTGAGGGTGTCACACTGTCCCCGATGTTGTTTCTTTTGAGGGGATTTGCTTCCGGCTTGATCCTTGAATGTCCTCCTAATTCACTAGGACATGCAAAGCTGCTTGAGCTCTCAGAGTGCATTTTGAGATACGCGGTCGTCGCGTCTGACAACAATTTGGAACAGTAGCCGTGTACCGTGATGTCCGGTCCCGCAAGCCAACATCCGTCCAAGTGACGAACAAAAGCCCGTTCAATCTGCACCAGTTCCAAAACCCCTGCTTGTGCACTTGCGTGGGCTCGCGTTGCGCGATGCCATGGGAAAGCTTTTCTGGCAAGACCTTGGGTCCTGAAGTTCACGGCCAAGGCATCGAGTGTAACCGCAGCAATTTCGCAAATTTATCCTCCAAACGTTCAGTCAAAAGTTGCTGTTTTCCGGCGTCCATGGAGACCGGCGGCAAAGTGGGATTTCTATTCTAGTCAATTTTTTGCTTGCATCTTTGGATTGCTCGGCCCCTTCTGCCGCACGAATGGCCAGTGAAATTTCTTGATTATGTCCCTTGCGTGTTCGTTCGCCGATTCCCGTGGGAGGACTATCAATTTGCAGCCCCGAGCTTCCGCAGACGCACGCGCGCGCACACGCTCACACGCCCTGTGTTTGCAACAGCCCCATTGTTCTGATAGCATTACTGCAACCATCCCCTTTTGGGCAGACGTAAAGTGGTTTCAGTGGCTGAGCTGGGGACAACGGCGCAAAGCTTTGAATGGCACAATTGTATGCGCCACAGAGCCCATAGACCTTCTCCAGCGTTTAGGTCGAGGCAAATTAAAATCCAACATTGCTGGTGGATTCGCGTGCTTTGTTTCTGTAGCTTCCTGTGCTTTAATGGCTCACCCCTTTGACCACCTTTTTGTTGGATGGCTGACATTACCAAATTTACTTTAGAATCCGTCCTTATTATCATCAGGAACCATGTTTTCAACCACCATTACCCATTGTTTGAATTTTTATCAACTTCTAACAAGTCCTTCGGGAGGGCGCGTGGGAAAAAATGTTTTCAACTTCATGAAGGAAACATTGAACCATCCACTACCGCCCTACAAAAACTACATTCATCACCCATGACAAGCTGCGGTACATCGGCTTGGTGCAGACTGAGCTCGCCCGGTCCATCATGTACGAGATGGTGCTGCTGCGCATTGTTTTGGACACGTGTTTGGACACCGCAGATGGATTCACAAGAGCAAGGCGGCATTTGACGCGAATGGAATCCCTTGGCGGGACCGAGCCGGCTCCTATCGCTCCAGCTCTCTCTTCTCGTGCTGGCGCCAGTGGGGGCGATCCTGGTGAAAATGTTTTGTCAGATTCCGGTGCCTCAGAGTAAATCTTCTTGAGGGCTCTTGTGCCTGCTTAGATGTGTCGCCTGAAACAGGGGTTCGAACAATCCATTAATTATTACATATAACATTTAACCATTCGAAAAACGATCGAAAAACCGTTTGTTGGCCATTTGTCCCCCCTAGGATGTCCAGGGCGGCGCGTGGAATTGGCAAAGCATTGACAGGCGCAAGGGCAGAAGTGGGTGGGGAAAAAACATTGTTGACAGTGTCATCGGGATATGTTGTGTCACAAAATACGTTTTGGTTGGTAAAATTGAGCCGTTGCCCATCATTAAACATCAACCATCAGATCCACACTTGGCAAGTGTGGTTTCAAATTTTCACAACGAGTAACCCCAACTTTATATCATCCCATGAGCAATTTACTGTTGACCGGTTGACATCGCGGGTCACATAGTCAGGTAATGATGTTACCCACTGTTGGGTTGCTACCCGTTGGGTAACCATGGACTCAAACTATGGAGTTTCATCGGTGGTTAGTTACATATAGTTGGTTGAAAATTTAATGTTTCTCTCTATATTTTCCACCATAACATCATGATTAGATCGTAAAAACCATTATCGGATCCATTTCATCAGTCACCGCCACTAGTAAAGCATTATTAGCCAACATGGCGCAAGATACATCTCGATATCCACAGTTGATTTTCACCACAAGCGATCATTTTCCACTGTCACCATTATGATGGCCACTATCAGTCATAGTACTAGTTTCCCACGATGATCACCAATCAACCGCTGGGCACAGGTTTCCTCCAGAGCAAGGCTATCCGCCAGACCCGCAGGACGCCGGTCAATGGTTTCATCCGGTTGAGTGGCCAAAATTGGTTGATCACGATCGTATATCGATTGAAACCTGCAGGTTGGCAATGGTTCTGAATGGTTGGTAACAAATCGTTTTTAATGGTTTATAATGGGGACTCATCATCTAGAACAACTAATGACATTTTAATCGTGTTGCCTTGCATTACATGACATGGTTCCTTGACATGTGATGAATGGGCTTGATGTTTATTATATGACCAGTGACTGCTAAATCTTAGCTGTGATGCTTGAACACTTTGAATAGTTCAGGCATAGCGAAGAGCAAACATAATTTATCCCATACAGTAGCCAATGTTTAATCTTAGATTTTAGTTCATCACATGTTTTGCTCAGCTCAACATGGCTGCAACATTGTTTCGACCATTTTCATCACTTGCTGCCGTTGGTCAACCAACTTGTCTTGCGAAGGATTCCGACCTGGCGATGAACGATCCACTGTGAGTGTTGAAGCCATTGTTATTATTGCTAGTTGCTGTACCTATGGTTCCAAAATAATAATGGCTATATATAGTACCTATCAGCTGGCATGGTTATTAGTTGGTCCCTATCAGCTGGCAATAGTCAGGTTTATTTACAATGGTTGTTAGCCAACAGATCAGACCTTATACAGTTGAAACCTACTATAGTCCCTATGAAACCGTACTGTCGGTGGTTTCTTGTGCTTGATGGTGGTCCCCTAGTTATCAAAGCTCATGATTGAAACCTATCCAGGGTTTTCAGGCTCAGGATTTAGGAGCGATTGACCGTGAAAGGTCTGGCGAATCGCCAGCTTGCTGGCGGGGCAATAGCATGTGCACAGAAGTTATGGGTTCTGTGTCTGAGCCTCTGTTTACTGCTGTGCTGCACCAATCATTGCATATGGTCTAAATATGTTCAATTGATATTGTTGAAAAAAGATGATATTGCTTGTGATTGTTGGTTGTTGGTTCTTTTTGGCTATTGATCCTATCCTTGAACTGCTTGGGCTTGCTTGCCAGCGGGTGACATCGCAGCGCACATCGTTCTGCACCGGGAACCGGCTCCGGCAGGGCTACTGCGTGCCAGGACGACGAAATTGCCCGGAGAAGGCTTTCGATGCAGCAGCGGCAGGAGGAGGGCGAGCGTGGGGAAGAGAGAGTTGGGTTGGGCTTGGGGATGACGAGATTCCAGATGCAAATTGCTATCAAGCAGAAGGGCGCATGGGCATCTGATTCTGTGAACTGGCATGGACTAATCATAAAATGGCTATGGGTCAAAACCCTGTACCCCTGGTTCCCCCATCGTTAACCATTATTTTCATTATTGTTGGTTATTATCCTCCATTATTGGTGGATTAATATTGACCCATGGCCAAAAGAGCGAGAATGGTAAGCATAATTTGATTACACGATCCGGCAGATCACTTTTGGAGGAGATCCTTAACAGTCTGTGTCTGAGAATTATGTTGTGCCTAAAAGGTGGGCCCCCAGTAGTTATAAGTTGGCTCAGTTCACCCCCTACAACTGGTCGTTACCCCTAGTTAAGTTAGTTACAAACCAACCAACCGAAGTGGTTGGGGGCCCACCTGGTACTATTTGTGCAAGTCTCAGAGGTTCTAAGGTAGAAAAAATGAGCTAAACCACCATTTTATGAGCTATAGCAGCAAATAATATCAGCTCAAAAAGCTAAAATATGGGTTATAACTATTTTTATGTTGAACTGACTTTACATTGTGTATTTATTGATCTAGAGCAACAGGTGGACAATGCAAAAACATATTTTCAAAATATCACTAAGTTATAACCTATAAAATGAGGAAGCCATGTTGGTCCAACGGGGCAAAAGCGTGTTTCTCGAGGAGTTCCTGAAGCTGCAGCAACAGCAACAGCACTTCCTGGGCGCTGCGCCGGCTCCGCCGTGTCTCGTTGGATCGATGGTTCCATCAGTGGCTAGCAGCTCTTAAGCAGTAGGGGACATATAGCCATCCTGCTGGGAGTTCTACCTAGATTAACAAATGAAAAGTGCTGAAACATACTGGTGAGTACCATGAGCTCCCGAAACCATCATTTTTATAGGTTATAACATGTTATAACCCATATTAGAGGCTAAAAATCTACCTTTTTGTCAGGGTTTTGGAGGCCCGTGGTAGCATCCATGTGGAGTTGCCCGATGGTTGTCCACTCTAGTCGTTGTTCATCAGGAACCTACCTTTGTTTTGGTGATTCACTGTTGACAATCGCAAGGAACTGATCGAAACCGCCCCAAAATACTGGGACGAAAGAGCTTTTGGTTTCTGGAATGGTATGAGCCCAACACTACAGTGGACTAGGAAAGCGGGATGTGCCGACTTGTAGCTATCATCAATTTCTATTTTCCGCAACATGCCGGTAACCGCTGTCCACCATCAACCACCATTCACTATCACCAGCTTATGAACCTGAACCATCATAGTATCCAAAATCAACAATGTCATATAAGAACCATTTGCTATGTCAACTCCTCTCGCGATCAACCATAAACCATGGTTAGCAACCATAGTAGGCCATCCGATGAGCCCTGTTTGTAGTTCATCATTCATATCATCATAGCTGATAAGGACTATATTGAATGTTTATATGTAACTGGCCGGTGGTTCCAAATGTTTTTAGTGTTCCCTAGTATGCAACCATGTTTTAATAGGGGTGGTTCAACCACCAACCAGTTAACGATGCTCAATGATGCTCATCCATGTCACCGGGTCATGGGCATGACCACGTTGCAAACCAGTGCTGCCTCCAAGGTCGCCTGAGCTGTTCCTATCAGTGTCAGAGCCCTGCGCTGTCATGGCTGGTCCGCCGCTGATGACGGCGACTGGGCTGCTGGTGCGTGGTGGTTGCTGGCAGTTGGCGCTGTACATTTGTTAAGAGTTGCAGTGAGATGATGTAGTGACCGTGGTTGATGGTTGATTGCAGTTTTGAGTAGTTGAAGTTGTTTAAAACTTCATGATTGACTAACTTTGCTTCGTTTTTTTCTGTGCTTCCAGCTTGATATTTCTATAGATTGCAATTGTGAGTTCATGACCACAACGTATTTGCTCTGAAACAGTCTCTTGAAACATGCAACAAAGGCTTGCATCGGATGTTTGAACATGCTTGGCAAACATATCAAATGATACTACACATGTATCAAAACACGTGCATGTCACATCTACAGGCACAGCCCAACCAGCCCCACCAGCCCCTGGCATCTACACAGACCCCCGCCTCTGGTTACACACGAACCTTGCACACCCGAGGCACCGCCGCCACCGCCGTCGTCCAGTCCCCGCACAGCTCCAGTGTCGCCTCGTCGTGAAGCCACCGAAGCAGCGCACCGTTGCTGGGTCCCAAGGGCGCTGCAGGGTGGGGAGCTCCCAACGGCTGTGGGTGCGACCGCTTAGGGGTCGCCATGGCTGAAGCCCTGGCAGCGATGTTTCACCATGGTGAGATGCCATAGATGTGGTTGCTGATGCTTGTCAACAACTGAGTTCTTGATGATCAATTGATGACTTGTTGTTTTAGAAGATGTATACTTGAAACAATCTCCAAATTATGTTTTTCTTTTCTGTTTGATGGTTGATTTCAGCTGTTCAGCCATAAAACAAGTCATTCAACCATCAAACAAGTTACAACTATACATGGCATCATTTAATTTATTTTTGTGGATTCAGTTGATGAGAAGGAAATTTTCCCGTACCAGTTCGACTAGGTAGCACCCAAAGGGCTGCGCCTTTTGGCTTGAAGTTCGTTTGAATGGCGGGCAAACCCTGTGCCCCAAACGGAGGGATCCTGTTGTTTTGGCTGTTTAAATTTGACAGGTTAGATTTGGTTGGATTGTTTTTAATTGGGCTGCAACTAACAACAAGAGTATGACCAACAATAAGGGGTTTAACAAGAATAAAAGTATGACTCATGCGACCAAAAGCGATAGAAGTATACCAAAGATTCTTATATGGTTGCTTTCCAAAGGATTATTCATGCATGTTTTTGGGATAGGGTAAGTAACCACCAACCCGATGTTGGTGGACAAAAGAGAGGGGCCTTGCTTCAATGATTGCAGAACATCTTCGAAAAAGGGGACTCTGAATTAGTTTTGATAGCTATCCACCGCAGCATGAGAATGAATTGGCAACAGTGAATCTATTTTTTCGGGGGTATCACGGTGTAAGAAGTGACGAGCATGTGGCCCAAGATAAAAAACTTCTGCATTTGATAGTGCATCCCCAACAAGTGTGGTTGCCTCGGTTAACCTTCCTGGAGCCGATTTCTCAGGCCGTGTTGGAGGGCCGGGTCGTGAACCCACTGGGTATTGGTTTCATCATGATTTGATGGCCTCACTGCCGTTCAACGCACTTTGCAGTTTCCCAGCTGCCTTGATCAACTGATCTTTCCTACCCCGAAACACCACTGGCACCAACAACTGGCACCATCAACGAAGCAGGAACTACCATGAGCTCCCGAAACCATCATTTTTGTAGGTTATAAGCCATATTCTAGAGGCTAAAACCCTACCTTTTTTAGGGGCCCCGGCAAGCTCATGGCACGAACTAAGCATTCGTCACCGTAGCCCTTTTTGCCTACACCCTAAGGTCTGGCTCAGCATGTCCTGACTGGTCGCGAGTGTTCCTCGAAGGGGCCGCAACTTGGAGCACAGCAGCCGGGCGCCGGTGGATCTATGATGTGGAGTGGTAAATGGTCGTGAATTGATGGTTGATCAATGGTTGGTAAATGAATGAAGTATGATGAACAATGCTTATTGATGCCTGATCATGGTTGATGATGGTTGGTTGATGGCTGGTTGATGGTTGATGGTGGCCGGGAATGCTCTGGATTGCCGGATTGGACTGCAATGGAATACACTAAAAGTGATGCAATGAACCCTGACGAACCTACTTGGTTCCTAGGTCAATGCCTCACTACCTTGAACTGTGAAGATTTGCTTGCTGCTGAGATATCGAGTAACCAGCCTGAAACTGCCGGTTCTTGTGGTCATTGCTTTGGTTTTGGGCCAAGGCAATTCTTGGTATCTCTATGTTGTTGTTCAAAAACTGACCATTCTCAAACCTTGAGCACCACTAGCATTTTTTGTCAAGCTCCAAAGCAGTTCACGATCATCCATTTGCTCACCATGAACCATATCAAGTTTTTTTGAAAATTCAGTGGCCAATCCCAACCAAACCAGCCACTACTCAACCACCAGCCGTCAACGGATTCGACCCAGACAGCTCTGTCAGGTCTCCTACGCAGCGCGGACAGCAAGCTGCCGCAGTCCCTTCAGCATCGGCTGTTGAGTTGCGATGGTTTGGAA